>JAVSCE010002149.1:0-19335 GCA_032199065.1 Smutsia gigantea
CATATGAAATGGTACCATGTTTGCATAGCATGACATCTTTGCAAAGAGGAAAGTTCTCTGAGTACTTTTCATCTCATATTTCAATCTAAATTGACTTATATACATGATGGATTTTAGATTGCAGAAGGGCTGTGGATAATTATCCCTTTTATGTTGAATTCTATTTTATTTTATATTTATTAAATATATAAAATGTACATTAGAAAATGGATAGTGTATACTGAACATTCTATGTCCATTACCTCATGCATCTCCATATACTATTTGTTAGTTACTATTATTATCTCTGTTTTATAGATGGTGAAATTTGAGTTCCAAGAGGTCAAATGATGCTTCAGTTATCAGAGCCAGTAAATAGCAAAATGGGGACAAAAATCCATGCATATCATTTGTTTGTTAAGAACTCACTGGCTTTGCTTGCTCATCCCATTACTTCCTGAGTAGAATTCCAGAGGGACAAGAGGGGAGATGTTGGAACAAAGTGTGACCCAGCAAAGTTGGCTCTTGCAGCAATCCCTGACTTTCATAGAATATTTGGGAGGGAAGGGAGTAGATAGGAGAAGGAACATATCACTTCAGTGCTCAAGTAAGTAGGCCAGAGGGGCATGACTGGGATGATGGAAGTCTTAACTCCCAGCTGAAATCAGAAAGCCCATGGCGTCCCCTCCCAGCTCTATCTCAGTCTCCAAGCCAGTACAGAAGGGGCTTGATCTAGGACCAGAGTCAACAGCATATACATTATTCTGATTGCCCAACACCTAGTCTATACACACTGACAAGATTAGACAGACTGACTGATTACTTTACAGCCACTTTGCCTTTTATCTCTATATCTCTATGTATAGAAAGTTTAAGTATTTTATATATAGTTCAGTTGGCCATGATTTTTACATGACCACAAAAAAAAAAAGAAAATGGATAGTGTAAAACAAATAATTATAATTACACCATGAGGAATTTCTCAGGGAAATTTAGAATAAAAAAATGAAACACAAATGACAATAACAAAGCAAATATACAAATTTTAGCCATCAGTATTTATATGTTGCTGGTCTATGAGAAAAGGATTTGGGGTAGTTTCACACTTTTCTCCTCATTCCTATAGATTTCTTTGCAACATGAATTTATTTTCAGTGTTAATGGAATCACAAACCTTGGATTAGCTTTGTGTGTACCAAATCTAAAGGGAAATTAGCATGTTTGGCTCTATCTGGATCTAACATTTATAAAAATTTCACTGAAGATCTGCCATGATGAAATACCACAAACAGGGTGGCTTAAATAACAGAAATTCATGGTCTTACAGCTCTCGAGGCTGGAGGTACAAAATCAATGTGTTTTCAGGGCCATGATTCCTCTCTTTTACATATAGGGAGGGATCCTTCCTTGCCTCTTCTACCTTCTGATGGTTGCCATGAATCCTTTGGGCTCCTTGGCTTTCAGCTACATCCAATCTCTGCATTATTGTCACATGGCGTTCTCCTTCTATGTCTGTGTCTTCATTTTCCATCTTCTCCCTGTAAGGATCTCTTCTTATAAGACACCTGGATTAAGGGCCTGCCTTACTCCAATGTGATCTCATCTTGACTTAACTAATTATATCTACAAAGACTCTGCTTCCATTGTTATTTCTATTCTATTCTGTTTCTATTGTTATTTGAAAACAAAATATTTTATTTCTGAAATATTTTAATCTTTTTATTTCTTTAAAATGCACATGTAAACCATCTGACCCTTTGTTCAGCTCTGTCTGGTAGCCACTGATATTATTGGGTAACCATATTCCATTTCTTTTTAACATAAAGAAAATTATATAACAGATTTTTTGCATCTTATGTACAGATATTGAGACTATTTTTATTTTACTGTTGGTGTGGTTATATTGTTTCTTTTATCAAGGTGAAGCTGAAAGGAACAATCAAAAAATCATATTGGAATAGAAAAATAAAATTGATTGTTAAGTTATAAAGGAACAGTATGCATGGTTGATAGGATAATATTCCCTAAATGAGTTTTCTTAAATTCAATGGCCTAATAATTAACTCTTAAAATTCTTGTGAAGATATAAATTTTCACTATTCTAATTTCCAAATATATGTCACATTTTTTATAATCTCACTTTTATCTAGATGCATAATTCTATAGTTACTACATTAAATACCCCTTTGGATTTTATGGATAAATCTTTAAAACTTTCCACAGAGTTGAAATATCTCAGCAGAAAATTTGTATATCAAAAATTATATTAGAAGATTCACTCAGGATATTTTTCTTAGATCAAATTAACAATTACTTTGACATTGAAGTGGCATCATTATCATAGAATTAAAGATTCCTCACATTGCAAAAGGTAGTAAATATCAACTTGCCACCCAGTTTAGCTGATGCATAAATTTCCTTCCCACATTAATATATATTAAGAATAAACAATATTCCAAATGCTGTTCTGAACTGGCAAATAAATTATCAAATGTATAGCACAATAATTGAACACACATTGATGATCCTCTTGGCTCATGTTTTCCCCTTGAACTTTAAAATCATACTATTCATGTACAGTTTCTCTTTTACAACTGCCTTCTATATTTAAATAGTGGAAAATAGAGAAGGCACTTCATGATTAGTCAGCAGTTGAAGTAGACATAGATGGAAACTGGACTCTATGATTGATAAAGAAACCAGATTAATAGTGACCAAATGGAAATAAGGCAAACCTATTATAGATCATCTCACAGGTTGTACTAATACTGAATAAGATAAAATCTACACCGAAGATGTGGAGATGATCTATAAAAATTGAATGTATTTTATAAATAAAATAATAAATGTGGCTTACCTATTGGATCAGAGGTGTTCATATTGCCTTTTCAAATCATGCAACAATGGCCAGAGTTAATCACCCTACTTTTTGCCTACTGAGGAGCTTTCAAACTGATTATCATATTGAACAACAAATGGACTTTAAGATTAGAAATTTATGTATGATCCACTCATGTCCAAATTCTGAATTGCAGACAAAATAAGGATATGATAATTTATATATCTCCTCTAGTAAGAGTAAATACGTCATGAGGAAATCATATGTAAGTTGGGAAAGGCAGGAAGAAAAGGAATATTTCTCTATGACACCTTCATAGAAACAAGATTTACTTCTAACAAAAGTTGTGCTTGCTCGAAGCCTTTCCAGTTAAACTTCACATATAAGAAAACAATTTTACTGAATTATCTTATTGTTCTTTCACAAACCAATAAAAAAAAACTCCTTCCCTCTAGTGATAATTAAAGTTGATCTAGATTGCCTTCACTTAAACATGTCACATAAATAAAGTTAATTTATTATTATACCCATCACCTATGGGAATTATTATAGTGTAATAATGGAATTATTGTCTCTAATCTTATAAAAGATCCCAGATATTTTTGCTTGAGGCAGGATTCCTTCCTTATCATGAGTTAGAAATAAATATACCTCATTCCGTCATACCATATAAAAGTGGACGAGCACATCCAACTACATAATCTTAGAACATTCAAGTTTACATGTTGAATACAGCTGATATTTTTCACATAAAGAAAGTATGTATTAATCTTTTACTGTATATATTACTTATCATCCTCTATGTTTTCTATTCATGTGATAAAATATCAAGAATTACTATCAACAAAATTGTATTTTCGTAATTAAAAGGAAAGATAAATACAGTTAAAAATGAAACATTTCATATGTGTTACTTGAAGCTTTCAATCATTCAGAAAACACTTCTTGATATTTTATTCTGCATTGCAATATGCTGCTTAATAGTTTATGGTAGTGGACTGTAATTATAATGCCACAATGTGTAGAATATTTAATTCAGTACTTAACTGGCATGTGTGCAGACTATAACCAGCAGAGTAAGGAAATTCTTTCATGCTGCTCCATGGAAAAGAACAGAGTCCCCCAAACCAGTCGTTATTGCACTGTCACCCTGATATGTGCCATAAACACATATCACATGAGGTATTGTTTCCTTCAAATGGTCCATATATAACATATATTTTAAAATTTGTTTGATTTATCTACATATTTACTATTTTCTTTGCCCAACATTTCTATTTGTATCTAAGAATTGCCTTCCAGAATATTTTTTCTTTTTCTTGAAATAATGTTTAAAAGCACTTTTAATGAGGAATTTTAATACAAAGATCTCTTAAGTTTTTTTCTCTTTTTACTTTTATTTTAAACACATTTGGAAACTACTGACAACTATAATTATTATTTAATTTTGCATTCTCTAATAGAAAGTTTGTCCTATATTTCTATCTTCTTTTTGTTGATTTTGAGAAACCTTGTTCATCCTAATTCCTTTATAAGAAATCTCTCCTTGAAAGACAAGTACCAAATGATTTCACTCATCTGTGTAGTATAACAACAAAGCAAAACTGAAGGAACAAAACAGCAGCAGACTCACAGACTCCAAGAAGGGACTAGAGGTTACCAAAGGGGAGGGGTGAGGTAGGATAGGTGGGGAGGGGATTGAGGGGTATTACGACTGGCACACATGGTGTTGGGGGGGATCATGGGGAGGACAGTGTAGCACAGAGAAGGCAAATGGTGTCTCTGTGGCATCTTACTACAGTGATGGACGTGACTACAATGGAGTGTGTGGGGGGAGTCGATAATATGGGTGAATGTAGTACCGCATTGCTTTCATGTGACACCTTTGTAATATTGTATATCAATAATACCTTAATAAAAAAAATCTCTCCTTTATTTTAAAATATTTTCTTTTTTAGATTATATTTAAAATATTATTTCAATATTTATTGTTTGAGTGGATTGCTTTTTCTTTATCTACTTGGGATCTGTTTTCCTCAATCTAAGCACAGTTATCCTTATGAGAGACTCAACTTTAATCTCACTGATTATTATTTTCCTAATTCTCTCTCTTCAGTCCTTCAGAATTAGCTAGTCCTTCTGAAATTAGTTATTCTTTCTCACCCTGTCTTTCTGGGGATTAAACCTTTTTATTATTCCAATCTTTTCTGAGCCACTATGATTCTTTCTGGGTAACTTCCTCAGATCTATTTTTCTCTTCAACTGTGTCTATTTTAATATTTTATTTAATCTTTCCTTTGAGAAATAAATATTAATTATTTCTAGAATCATATGGTTTCTCTTCAAGTCTGCTTGATCATGTTTTATCATTTGTTCCTTATTAATGTTTCTTATTTTATATGAGTTTTATAAAATCTCTCTTTACTTTAAAGCTAAAGTCAAAGTAAGTAAACAAGTTTTCCAACAACTTCATCTGCTCAGTAGAATTCTAACTAGTTCACCACTGACAGTATCATGTTTAGATAATTCTAACTATAAGAAATCTCTGAACATACCTTCCACCTTGCATAGATCCCAGGTTGATCTCTTGTCCCTCATGAAAACCCAAGCTCTTGGTTACCAGCGAGCAGAAGATGCCCAGACTACTGCCTGTATGGTATTTACTTACCTTTCTGTATTCATATTTACCATCACTTCTGGGATCCACATATTTCCCTTACTCTTCAGTCAATCCATTCAAGTATTCTAAAAACATATTTTAAAATATCTTATGAAACAATCTTAAGTGTTTGGAAGTAAATTTTTCTTTGGACATCTAGTCATACTACTCCTTCAATGGGTCCCTCACATTGTATACTGAAATGAATTTGGCCTTGCCCTAAGCAATATTATCTGTGAATTCACCAACTGGCTACTCTAGTAAATATGTTATTTTTAAATACACTTCAGGAATGTGTATACACTTACAAAAATATGTACCTATGTGTTTCCTAAAATTGTCCTTATAATACCTGGGATATGTGTAACACATTTGTTGAAATGTAGGACCAACAAAGACGTCTAGTCTAATTCCTATTTCTATCCCTAAATAGCTGTTTGAACTTTGGGAACATACTAAAAATTCTGAATTCACAGTTTCTTTATTTATAAAATAAAAAAAGTAGTATTTACTTTAAAATACTCCCGTGATGATCAAAAAGCGTTATTTATGTTAAATTTTTAGCACAGTTCTTGGAATATAGCAAGTGATCAATTATAGCTCATTTATTCAAAACAAGTTTATTTAGTTCTAAGTTGAGGTATTCTTTTAGATATGCTGAATACACAAATGCACAGTGTAGATGCATCCCCTATCCTCATGAAGAGACAGACAATGAACTAATAAACAAGTATATCTATAATATATATTGGGAGCACTACATGTTATATTATGAAAAACAATAGAAAAATGATGCTGACTAGGAGAGTGACTAGATGAAAAAAGGAATGCTATTTCACATAAAGTAGTTACAGGAATCCTTTCTAATAGAAAGAGGCCAGATCATGCAATGCTAGATGATGCCATGGAGTTTCTATCTCATTCTACTTTGTCATGGAGAAACTACAAGAGAATATTGAGCACAGGGATAACAAAATCCAATTTAAGTTTTGCACAGATCAATCTGGCTGGCTGTTCTGGAGAAAATAAAATGTAGAAGAATTGCAATAGCGAAAGCCTAGTGGAGCATTTAGAAACCTATTTTAGTAATGAAGGTGAGAAATGATTGACTTGGATTAAGAGGAGTGTGGAGGTGATGAGGAGCATTTGGATATCTTCACTATATTCTGGTGTTAGAACTAATAGTTTGCTGATACAGTGGTTGTAGGGTGTGAAGAAAAAGATATCAAAAGTGAGCCTTAGGTTTCCAGTATTAGCACTAGGTAACTGATGTGACTTTTATTAAGGTGGGAGGTTATGGAAGGTGCAATCATGAGTCATAGGGTATATGGCCATACATGTAATTTGCACAGGGAAGTTTTATATCCCAGCCACGTTAATGTCTATCCTAGATTTTAAATTTTTTAAATAAGGTATAAAATATAAGATATATTTATATTTTAAATAAAGTATCAAGTTGTTTTCATTCAAATAAGAGGGTAGGTTTGATAGACCTTTGGTTTGTACTTGCAGCTTCTGCCATTTTCTTGTCTGTGTATAAAATGCATGTCCATTTTCCATGTAGTAATACCAGTTTTTGCTTCACATATATTTAAATGTAGTAGCATATACATTTGTGATTGTTTATTTTCTTGATTAGTTGAGCCCTTTAATATTATGGAATTACTTGATTTATCCCTTTTAGTATTCTTTGTTCCAAAGAACATTCTGATATTAATAGAGCCCCTCCTACTTTCTTTTGATCAGTACTCAGAAGGCATAACTTTTCTATTATTTACTTTTAAACTATTTATCTCATTATAATTAAAATGAGTTTCTTGTAGGCAGCATATAGTTGGGTGCAATTTTTAAAAATCCCATCTGAAAATCTCTGTCTTTGAATTGATATGCTTATACCATTTGCATTTAATATAGTTATTGATATGGTGGATGCAGATCTATCATTTTATTGTTTTTTACTTGTAATTTGTGATTCTGTTCTCTGTTTACCTGCCTTTTTAAAAATTACTTAATTATGTTTTACTATCCTTTTGTTTACTGGCTTTTTGACTATATATCTTTGTTTTAATTTCCTAGTACTCACTTATAGGGAAAAAATGCACATATTTTAGTCTAATTAGAGTTAATATATAAGATCACAAGTAAAACATAGAAACTGAAATAGCATAGGTCCCTCTCACATCCCTTATTTATACTTATGTGTGATATCTATATACATAGAAATCACCTACACAATTTTATTTTTATTTCATTTTATTTTTTTCATCATCTATACATACTTAAAAAATTAAAGGTGAACTTTAGACTGTTCTATTTATTCAGATATTTTCCATTTCTGTTACTTTTTCTTTCCTAAAGTTTCGTATTTCCCTGTGGAATAATTTCCCTTTAACTTCAAAACCTTCCATCAACATTTATTTAAGAGCAGTCATATTAGTGATGAATCCTCTTATTTTCCTACATCTTTATTAAGCTTTCAGTCCAAAGAATATTTGCACTGAATATGGAAATCTAGGTTGACGTTTCATCTATGACTTTATGGATATTGTTCCACAGTCTCATGCCACCTTGGTTTCCATGGAAGAAACCTGCTGTCCTCTGAATCATCATGACTTTGTATAGTGCATGCAATTTTCCTTTTATTCTTTCAACATTTTCTCCTTTATATTTTACTTTCTGCAATTTTACTACAGTATATATAAATTACTTTTTATATTTTTAAATTATTTTTTGAAGTTTAGCCTCTATGGGCTGCGCTGAGCTTCCTGAATCATTCATGTTTTTCACCCAATTTGCAATATGTTCAGAATTTATGTCTTCAAACACTTTTGATATTCCAATCACCTCCTATCTCTCTAGGATTGCAATCCCCAAAATATTAGACCTTTTGATATAGTCTACAGGTCTTTCTGGATCTATTCAGTCCTTTTTCAGTTGTTCTATTTTTCAACCCAATCTTTATATTTGTATTAGTTTCCTAGAGCTTCTGTAACAAAGTAGCACAAACTGTGTCAGTTAAAACAACAGAAATGTACTCTGTTATGGTTTTGGAGACAGTCTAAAATCAGGATGTCAGCAGGGTCATGCTCCCTCTGAGATTCTGGGTAGCACTCTTTCTTGCTACTCTCATAGAGTCTGGTGCTGGTCACCAATCCTTGGAACTCATTGATTTGAAGCTTCATTACCCAGTCTCTGCAGTAGTCATTATATGGTATTCTTCCTGTTGGTCTCTCCTTCTTATAAAGACACAGTCATACTGAGTGAAGGGCCCACCCTACCCTAGCCTGATTCATCTTAACTAATAACATCTGCAATGACTCCATTTCCAAATAAGGTCACATTCTGAGATCCTTGGAGGGACCTGAATTTTGAGGGACACTCTCTAACCAGGAAAAAATTGTGTAATTTCTATTGATCTACTGAAAATTTCACTGGTTCACTGACTCTGCTCTCATCACCATTCTGATATTGATCCCATTACAGTGAACTTTTTATTTCAGATATTATAAGTTTCAGTTAAAAATTGTGGTTTGTTCCTTTTTCTTTTGTTATCTAATTTTCCTGCTGGGAACTTTTCACTGTCCATTCATTTTAATATTGTTCAGTTTTATGTTATAAAGGATGATCATCATTGCTGAATTAAAGATTTTTTCTGATAATTCTGCCATCTGGATCATCTCAGATGATCCACTGTAACTTCCCCCAGATGATATTAATGAAAAGTCTGCAAGTTAAAGAGAAATTATATGTTCTACATGTTAGTATCTTTATTGCCCATTTTTAAACTATGATTCTGATTTCCCCAATTCTTTGCAAGTCAGAAATCTTGGGTTCTACCTTGGACATTTTGAACATTATTCCTTGATAATATGAGTTCTTTTATAATCATACAGAAAATGTTATTTTTTTATTAAGGTATTGATATACACTCTTATGAAGGTTTCACATGAAAAAACAATGTGGTGACTACATTTACCCATATTATCAAGTCCCCACTCATACCCCAGTGCAGTCACTGTCCATCAGTGTAGTAAGATGACACAGATTCACTGTTTGCCTTCTCTGTGCTACACTGTTTACCCCGTGACCCCCCACACCATGTGTACTAAACATAATACCCCTCAATCCCCTTCTCCCTCCCTCCCCACCCACCCACCCACACCCCTCCCCTTTGGTAACCACTATTCCCTTCTTGGAGTTTATGAGTCTGATGTTATTTTGTTCCTTCAGTTTTGCTTCATTGTTATACTCCATAAATGAGGGAAATCATTTGGCACTTGTCTTTCTCCACCTGGCTTATTTCACTGAGCATAATACCCTCCAGCTCCATCCATGTTCTTGCAAATGGTAGGATTTGTTTCTTTCTTATGGCTAAATAGTATTCCACTGTGTATATGTACCACTTCTTCTTTATCCATTCATCTACTAATGGACACTTAGGTTACTTCCATATCTTGGCTATTGTAAAAAGTGCTGCAATAAACATAGGGGTGCATATGTCTTTTTGAATCTGAGAAGTTGTATTCTTTGGGTAAATTCCAAGGAGTGGGATTCCCAGGTCAAATGGTATTTGTGTTTTTAGTTTTTTGAGGAACCTCCATATTGCTTTCCACAGTGGTTGAACTAGCTTACATTCCCATCAGCAGTGTAGGAGGGTTCCCCTTTCTCCGCATCCTCGCCAGCATTTGTTCTTAGTCTTGGATGGTGGCCATTCTTACTGGTGTGGGGTGATATCTCATTGTGGTTTTAATCTGCATTTCCCTGATAATTAGTGATGTGGAGCATCTTTTCATGTGTTTGTTGGCCATCTGAATTTTTTCTTTGGAGAACTGTCTCTTCATATCCTCTGCCCATTTTTTAATCGGATCATTTGCTTTTTGGGTGTAGAGACGGGTAAGTTCTTTAGAAAATGTTATTTTTGTTTTGCTTGTTATATTAGGTATTATGGACTGAACAGTACCCCCAAAATTCTTATGTTGAAGTCCTAACTCCCAATTTGGAGATGAAGCCTTTAATTTAGTAATTAACATTAAGTTAGGTAATAAGACTGGGGACCTAATCCAATTAAGACTGGTGCCTTTTATAAAAAAATGAAGAGATACCATAGGTTTCTCTCTCTGCATGAGCACAGAGGATAGGCCAAATGAAGAAACAGCAGGAAGGTGGTTGTCTGACAGCCAGGAAGAGAGATTCCACCATACCTAACCTTTTTGGCATTTTGATCTTGGGCTTCCAGCCCTCAGAACTGTGAGAAAATGAATTTCTGTGTTTAAACTACCCAGTCTGTGGCATCTTGTTATGGCAGACTAATAAAGTAGACAATCAGCTAGTTCAGCATAAGGCTGCAAGTCTTATCTTGCCTTCTGTGAGTGGTGGCTCCAATGTAGGTTCACTTTTCAGTCACTTTGCTATGATGTTTGGATCCATAGTACATATACTGCTCAGAAGTTAGTCTGGGACATGGTCTTTGGTATATTAGACTTTTCAGTTTCTAATGGCTTTATTAAGCCGGTTTTCCCCCTTACATCTGCTATGCAAGTGAACAGCTTGACTGTAAGCCCAGGTTTTACGTCAGTTGGTCTGCAAAGTTAGGGGATGCCTTTGGGATTTATCACTAACCATTTTCTAGTTCCTCAGTCCAAAACGATGAGATTTTTCTTAGAGTTTTAGCCTTTTCTTCTGTTGTTCAGTTTTCTGTTATACTGATATTTTCCCGTGCACAGATTCTAAGGGCTACCACATTCCTTGGACAGTGGCCCCCTGCCTTCATGTTCAAAGTCAGCGCAGGGGAATGGACTACTTTTCATATCTTATATTTATGACCCTCCAGTATCCCCCTTCTGCCTTAAAACTCATGTGGTTAGATTGGGTACATCATGATAGTCGAGGATAATCTTCCTATTTTGAATTCAGCCAATTAGAAACCTTAATGCTGTTTGTAAATTTAATTCCCTTGAGTCATACAAGGGAATATATTTACAAGTCCCAAGAATTACGATGTGGACATCTTTGGGAACTGAAATCTTTACGGAAATGAAATATCTTACAATTCACATTCTAGCACCATAGAAAGTAGGTTTTACTGAGGCAAAAGACAGGTAATTCACTGACTATCCTACAATTTGATAGCCTTTTGGGACACCTCTTCCCTGGTGATATGAGAAATAGAAAGGAGAATAAATGTTAGGCTGATAGCTTGCAGAGGGATTCCCAGAATAAGTGGTACCAGAGTTAAGTTTTGCAGCTGAGCTGTAAAAATATAGAGACGAAAGCACATGGGAGGAAATTGCAAATGAGATATGACATACATTCAGTGAAATACAAGTGGTTTATTATGACTAAGGAGATGCATACCTGTGAGTATTAATTTGATGCTACTAGCAAGCAGTAGATTATCTTGTGTTTGAAGAAACATATATGCTCAATGAAGGAAATTTATTTAGTTTTTAAAAGTCATTGGAAAATAGAATTTCATATTTTATTCAGCTCAATTGCTAGATTAGATGTGTTTTATAGGATCCTCCATATTCTACAACTACTTTACTATTAGTAGCAGTGTGGTAGTTCTAGAAAGAAAACAGGAAAATTAATTATTTAAATCCATGTAGGAAATGATGTGAGTTTAAACAAAGTAGTAGCAGTGGAAATGAAGAGAAGGGAAAAATACTTTTGGGGACTGAAGTTTGAGTGATATTCAGGAATAAGAAAGAAGAGACTAGGATGTTTCCTAAATTTCTTTTTTTGAAGAATTAATTGACCTTGATGAAACTTACTCAGGTAAGATATATAGAAAGAGGAGGAAAATGGCATAAATAGATAATAATTGTGGTTTCAATATGCTGAGTTTGAGGAGCAATGGAATATTCTGGAGATATTTACAATAGGCAAGTGGATATATACATTTTAAGCCCATGAAAGATGCCTGCACTAGATTTAACTTGTTAATTATCATTGTTCTCTAAAGCTTAGAATATAAGTCTCATGAGAAGCAAAGACCATTTCTACTTTACCACTATATTTCCAGCAACTACTAAAGTATCTTCCCCGAATAGGCATTCAGTAAATATTTGTTGAATGAATCAGTCAGTTTATTTTAGACATTTGGTCATAGGTGTTGATGATATCACCTGAGTATATTATATAGAACAAGAAGAGCAGAGGACCAAGAACAGAGCCATGAGGATAACAGACATTTATGTAATGTCAGTTCCGTTACATGCAATTGAAATTTGAGGAGGAATAGCCACTGAGATCAGTGGAAACTCAGGAAATGAAGTAGCTAGAGGTGAAGAAGGAAAGAATTTCATAAAAGTTGTCAGAGCAATGTCAGTGGCTATAGAAGAAGTTAGGCAAGGAAACAAAGAAAAAGGGTCTGCTAATCTGATAACAATACAAGATCGGAGGTGGCTGTATTGGAATGATTAGATAGAAGTGAGATCAAAGTGTGCTGAAGAATGAAAGAAAAAGGAGCAAGTGAAAAATCTTAATTTACTTTCAGTGAAAGGAAAATATGAGTTAAAGCAAAAACAAGGTATAAAATTAGTCTGTTTTTTATCAAAGGAAATGAGGTAGTAAAATGGGAAAATGGGAGGATACAAGAAAATGCAGGCTCGAGTAAGTGTAAATTCACAAAATTTAAGTTCAGGTGCTATTTCTGTGTTGGTTTAAGAGTGTATTTCTGAAAGCATGTGCATTGTTGAATGGGCAGTTATACATAGGAGGATTAGACATGTTTTTAATTAAGCGGGTTTTTGTTCAGTGTCTTGCAGTGAATGCTAATGAGGTATATTGCATACATTGAGACTGATTTTCATTTGTGCATCAACCTTGTTAATAAGAGTATCTAATTAAGATGTTCATTAAAAGTCTATAATGTTAACTTAATGGGAAGAAAATCCAATAGAACTCCATTAGGTTCTTCTTGTTACCTTAAAATTATACAAGTTTGACAAATTTCTTAATTAGTTGGAAAAGGGAAGACATATACAATTTAATTTAGGATTATTTAACTTAGGGAATAGCATTTTCTAGTGCTAATGCTTTATTTTAGTGATATATAGATGTATTTTTAAATATCTAATGATTGATTTCATTATAGATTAGCAAAATATAAGTTTCTGTGATACAGAAATGTGATGTATAAAAAAGTTCTAGAGAGATCTTCATAAAGACTTTTTAGTACTTCTTGTATAGGTAAAATTCTCATTTTGTTTCCTATGGAACTGGAAGTTCAAGTTGATAATAGGTATTTGCTTAGTTTTGAAAGGCTGTTCACATCATGTTGTATAGAACAAACAAGAAAGAACAAAGCAAAATTTTGTTGAGATAAAAGACTTGGTTTTCATGCAGTGGATACAATCATGCTTTTAGTTCCAGTTGCCACCTGTGGTTGCAATTTCTTTCTCTTCTACTCCCATGTTCCTCTGTTTTTCACTTATTCTACTTTTCCTATTAAAGGGTGTTTTGATTAATAACATGTTATGATTAATAGTAACACTAATAACAATATTCACCTGCAAATAGATCATAATAAAAGGCCAGACATGGTTCTAGAACTAAAAACCAAAGAATTTGGAAAAGGCTTACAAGGAAACTGATATTTGAATGCATATTAAAAGTCATAATACTGCTCAATAAGTTCTGAATGTTAAAAATTAAAGCTAACAAGGTTAGGAACTTGCCTTTTACTTTTGCATTCAGATGATATAAAAAAAAGTCTCAGATGAAAAATTTATTTCATAACATTTATTTATGAAATATCTATTCAACATCCAAGTAGTTCCTATAATCTCATTATGTTCTGGATAGCAAAAAATTATAAAATCATGTCCCCTGGATTGTCAGTCTGGGAATCATGACTTGCTTACTTGTGGCAAAAAACTCCCTCAAGTAAGGTTCCCTAGAAGCAGAGCCTGAGAAGAGGATTCTTGGTCAAGTGCTGTTCTGGTGAAGTGGTCTCAGTAGGAAGGGAGTGAGGGAAGCAGGAAGGAAAAAAAAGCAAAATAAGAATGTGTTTCAGCTGGAGACTAGCTGCAGTCTGAGCATACAGGGAAGTGCTGAGGCATAAACTGAACTGCCGAGTTAGCAGCACCTTGAAGCAAGAGGAGACCTTTCCATAGCCTCGCATCAGCTAGTTGGCTCAGGGTCGCCTCAGAGCAGAAGCAGGAAGCCGTGAAGCTTCAGACGTGCAGTGCTTATCCATCCGAGGGCAATTGACTGGGTAGGGGGGTAACTTGGAGTTACCAGCTAATAGTGAGAGCAGATGGTAAAGCGTTTCTGGGTGTTAATATTTGAATGGCAATTTTTTACTTACTCAAATGTTCCCTTGGTTCTTTACTTTGTCTAGGCTTTCTGAATTATTAGAATTTGTATTTGAGTGTTGTAAGTACCATTAGTTGATTTTCAAACTATTTCACATATGTATTCCTTTTCCTGTTTTTGAAATTAAAAACATGATAGATTCGATCTTTTATGATTTTTATACTCCAAAATGCCTAATTCAGAGATTATAGATCAAGGAAATAAACATATAAACAGAGACTGAAACATAATTTCTGAGTAAATAGAATATTTTACAGACTAGAAATAATAAAACCTCTGAACACATTACAATAGCTGTTCCATCTTTTAAAAATTTTACTAAAACACACACTAAAGAGTACAAATATAGCAGGAGAGCTAAAACAAACATGGAAATGTAGATATATTGCAACATATTTTTTCTCCAAGTCAATGAGATATTTTATATAAAATAACTGATTATACTTTAGAATATTTCATTTTTTACATAAACATGTGGTGTTATTCCTAGTTCATCGTAATTTCTGGAAAAGCTTTCTACAGGTTTTGTGGGTGTCTTGCCAATGGGTTTCAGCCCTGGGCAAGTTCGCTATGGATTCAATGTGACCAAAGAAATTGACAGCAAAACGTTCTTGGAGTGAAAGGGTTATACCCAACTTTATTTCCAGGTGGCAGGTCAGTCACTAAAATCCTGTTCCCTCAGAGCGAGTCTGCATGCAGCAAGCCGGTCTCTGCCTCTGGGCCCCTCTGCCTGCACAGCCGTCCCACACAGCCGTCCTCTGGGCCTCTGTCCTCGACGCTACCACCACTCCAGCCTCTGCTCTGCTCTCCTGCAGCCTTGCAGCCGTGGCACTGTATCGCCCAGAGCACTGGGTAGAGCTCTTTATATAGAGTCAACAGCTATGTATTGCCCACACGTGTGCAGTGAGCTAGTTAATTAGGGCCAGGTGAGAATCCTGGCCACAGGAACTCTCATTTTATCCACAGTGGAACAAAATACAACCCCTGCTGCTGTAATTTGTCCTGAGTGTATAGCTGATACTCATTACCTTTATTTTGGGGGGGGATACTCAAGCCTTTGAAAGCAGCTCTAATCTCTGTCATTACCTCAGGGAACTGATGTTGATTTACTATCTTGGTGGGTAGCTGTGTGTGGGAGGGCAGTTTCAGCATGCACAAAGCAATACACAAAATAATTCAGAACCTAACAAATTCATTTAAACATATGCTAATCAAAGCAAACCAAAATAACTACAACACAAGAACAAGTGATAGCTTCAAGTTAAGGGTGGCTGATGAAGGACTCATGGAGGACATGGAAAATGACAATGGATGTTCAAAGAATGATAGAAATCAGACAAACAGAGAAGCATGGAAGATTTTTTTAAAATATGAAGATAAAATGGTGTAAGTGTATGGGAGCAGGGATATGAAATGCATGTGTTGTGAACAGTAGACCAAGTAGGCTAGAATTGGGTGTTTTCACATACAGAAAAAATAATAATAAAAGGGGCTTATAGGTCTTTCATAACAGGCTCAAGGAATTATTCTTTTTTAGAGAACAGAGACATTCAGCAGATCTTTGAAATGTATAATAACATGAACAGAGCTGGACTTGTAAAGATAAACGTGGCCAGTGTACTGCATAGTATTTGTATGGTAAAGAAATGGTTCAGGGAGGCAAGTCAAACAATTTTAAATTGGTCCTAAAGTAGATACATTAAAAAATAGTAAAAATTTAATTTTATAATTGTTATTGAAAAAAATTGCAGATGTTCCAGTCATGTTACAGACACATTTCTTTTCATTACAACATCACAGATGTCTTTGACAGGCTAAACCTCACCTCTTCCTTCAAGGGAATAAAGAAGAAAGGGGTGTACATGTGCTGGATGCATGTATTTCTGCTGTTGCTTAGACTGAAAAACATATGTGCATACATGCTATCAGTAGGATTTCTAGTTCCTTATTTCTAAAATAATTTTGAGGTCATAAAGTTCATTGCTATGATAACAAAACCAAACCACCTTGACATTTAGAGTATATATGTATGTGTGTGTGTGTTTGTGCGTGTGTGTGTGTGTACTTTTTTCATTCCAAACCCATGGAGGTCACAAGATCAAAAAATTAATACAACCTGTTGCCAGAAAACTGAAAATAGAATTCTGTACAATTCCAAAACAGGAAACAGCGATCAGTTGGCCACATCATGGAGAATGCAGAATAAAACAGCTTCAATAGGAATGAAATTTTTTAGATTCATTGCATCCTTGTATTTGTAAGTCCCATATCTTTGGCACATAAATGCAATTGTGAATGCTAAGGGCAAGGATGGTGTCTTTACAGTCATAATATCATGCACTATGTACAGAGTTTTCAAATAGTGTGTTCTAAATTGAATGATTAATATTTAATTGAAAAAGTCAAAGAAAATAACAAAAAGAGATTGTCTGCAACTTATGTAAAGGGTTTGGATTCCTAAGAGTCACATAAGCCATTTATTTAGACATGCTGGTTGCAGGTTTCTCATTAAAGTGACAAGAATTGGATTCATTTTAATAATTATTTATTGAGTCCATACTTAATCACTTTGCTAAATATCACTGATAAAAATTTGAAAAGATACTATCCCTACTCTTAAAACTGCCTTTTTGTGGTTTAGTGGAGAAGAAAACATGACAATGATTCAATCAACATAGCCTGTCAAATTCATAGTATCATAAATGTATAATTGACATGCAATGCAAAAAGAAAGGCAGGTACATTTTTCTGCTGAGGCAAACACAGCAAGCTCTACCAAAAAGTCAAAGGTAATGTGTCTCTTGAAAGCTTACGGAATATAACAGGTATGCCTAAATAGGAAGGGAATACCAGACAGATGAAGAACCATATGCAATGGCCTAGGAAATTAAATATAATGATATATTTGGGGAAAACTAATTTGTTATGATTGAGCAAAAGGAAAATTGGCATAAGCTTAGGCCAGATAATAATGGTTTTATGTGCACGGAAGATTAAAGAGTCATTGAGAAATTTTATGCAGTGGAAGGATATTATATCAAAAATCTCATGTCCCTGTGGGGAAAGATTGAAAGCAGAGAGAGTTAGTTAAGAGGCCTATACAATATCCATGGACAAAAAAAAAAAATGACAATATGAACTAAGGCAGTATCATGGAATAAAAAGGAATATTTTGTAGTTTTGAAAAAAATGGCAGTTGGATGTCAAACAGAGAGAATGAAATCCAGGCAAATTTACCTTTCTGGGAGAAGAGACCAGGTGGCTGTATGATAGTGTTCCACGCCAGCCTAGAACATTCTATTTAGTCCACAATATCCCCAAGGTATTTAGATTTATATCTGCAATCTAGTGTTAGTGCTGTCTCCCTTGGAACACTGGACTCTAGGGCCAAGAGAGATTCCCCTTAATTTCTACATTCCCATCTCAATGCCTAAGACAGTGTGATAAAGCTGTGGTGGTGGTGAGATAACAAGAGAAAGAGATGGGTACATCTATCCTTAACTTTTTTCAGTTCCCTGGTTGGAAAATATTTGAGTTGAACACATTTGTTTCTAGAGTACCCTTATTTTTATTTGTCTTGCCAGTGGGTTTCTGCCCTGAGCAAATTCATTCTTAATTCGATGAGACTGAAAAATGACAATGGAACATTCTTGGGGTGAAAGGGTTTATACTCATCTTTATTCCCCTGGTGGCATGTCAAGCGCTAGAATCCCATCCTCAGATCAAGTCTGCATGCAGAAAGCTGGTCTCTGCCTCCGGGCCTCTCTGTGTCCCCGCAGCTGTCTCAGTCTCTGTCCTTGGCACTGCCACCACTCCAGCCTCTGCTCTCCTGAAGCTGTGCAACCCAGAGCACTGAGCAGAGTCAATAACAACATATTGCCCACACGTGTGTAGTGAGGAAGCCGACCAGGGTCAGGTGAGAATCCTGGTCATAGGAACTTTCATTTTCTCTACATCATCTTTTCTGTGTCATAGAAAGATTTAACCTTCAGAAGCTAGTTTGTAACTAATGATTATGTTACTAAGTTAAGTTACACTGCATATATAACAGAGTTTTGTTCTACATAAGGACATCTTCAAAACTTTGAAACTAATGCAAGTTCTACCAGAGAGTGAACCTTATATAATCAGTGGCTATAGAAGATAGAATTAAACTCGTTTCTGGCTTCTCCAGGATTCTTAAAAGTAAAAGTAGGTAAAACAATAGACACTGTAATATAGGTTGAGTGGACATTATGGAAATAGAATATGCCATTACTGAAAAAACTAATGTAAATAACTGGTTTATCATGATTCATTTTTTGATTATAACTTCTTTGTTCATTATTGCCAAAGTCAATTGATTTTGAACACCAAATTAATGCCAGTTAGTTATTTTTATTGGTCAGCATATGAGAAGATAATGGATTGGCACCAAAAAAAGATAAATGATAAAATTTTAATAATATAACTAATTACATTGGTGTAGGAAAGTTTAATGGAAAACAAGAATCATGGAGTATTCTCAAGGTAACTAACAATAGAGAGAAACTCATGA
>JAVSCE010002150.1:0-40446 GCA_032199065.1 Smutsia gigantea
CAGGGAACAAGGTCCAAGGCGCCACGTCCAATTCCCGGCACGGTCCTGGGTGGACTTCACGGCCTGCACACTCTGGGATGGCAGAGGTGGGGTTTGCCCGGGCTTCCGCAACTCCCGTGGCTGCATGCTAGCTCCTGCCACACGACCTGCTCTCACCAGTGCGTCTCTGACTGGCAGACTGTCTCCATTCCGCCCTTGCAGGAGCATCAGGGCAGAGAACTTCCCAGCCTGCACCCTGCTCAGCCGCCCCAGCCGGCAGGGTAATTAATTTCCTGAGCGCATTAGCTCTGCTCCTTACGCACACATCAGAACAGCGCTGGGTTTTAAGACGCAGGTTATTGTTTTAAGGGATTTCTATAATCCAAGAACTGAAAAACAACTTCTCTACTTATGAAGAACAGACTCAGGGAGGAGGCTAGGAGCCCTGGGGCCCAGCTGACTTGGGGACCCTTGGCAACCAGCATAGATGGGGGGGGTTCTGACACCAGGGGAGTTCCATAACTAGCCCTGAACAAAACAGAAATGCTTCTGTGCTAACCAGGATGCAAAGGAGGGGGCCTCTTCACCCATCTGCAGGGCCCCCAAACCAAGGCCCCACTGGTTCTGACCATCTAGAGTTTCTAGGGAGATTCAACCCTGGGCACCTGAGGGTCACAGTTGGGATGAGCAAAAGGTGTCCCTGCTCCTTGCATGTGGCTCCCAACAGGATACATGTCCTCAGGCCCAAAGAACAACCCCGACTGGCCCCAGAGCTGGGCTGTAGCTCACCCTAATCCCGTGTTATCACCCCCCGGGTTGGCGTCTCTGTGGCTCATGCACTTTCTGTAATTTCATTAAAACCAAGTCAGTCGGAGGCCTGGGCATATTGTGAGGTTTCCACTCAGGCCAGCCCCAGGCCCCAGCCCTGTACGCCTTTTCTGGCCTTTGGCGACACTGGGAAGGCTGACAGCGTCCTGACCAAGGAGCCTCCAGGCCCGCGTGGCCCAAGCAGGGCAGTGGCCCTGGGCGAGTCCTTCCCCTCAGGGCTGCACAGCCTCCCTCCGGCAGCACCGGGTCCTGGGTGGAAAATTTGTGACCTCCTCAACATTCCCCAGAAGCCACCGTCTCTGGCTCCTGTGTCCCAGGTTCCAGAAAACCAATTCTGTAGCTAATTACCATCCGGGAAAGAGAACACTCTGGAACCCCTGATCCAGGCAACCTGTAGTTCCTGGGCAGCTTCCCACCCCTGGCTCAGCAGGCAAGATGCTAAGGGCAGACGTGTGCTCCCCTGTGGCCCTGTGCTGCCTGCCGTGCTTCCAGGCACGCCCCTCCGGCTCCTCTTCCAGCCTCATCTGCTGAGGACGGGGCCCGGGTGGTGAGAGGGAGCAGTGCCTGGCCGGATGTGACCCCTGGCCCTGCGCAGCCTCAGCTTGCACAAGCGGGTCCAGTCTTGGCCTCCTTGTCAGTAAAGCAGACAGGCCCGTGGCTCAAGGACAGGACGTGGTTTTCATGATGATCTCCCACCTGTGCCTGGGCTTGGCGCCCAAGGCCCCGGCGCTCTCAGGTCGGTGCCCTGATGAAGGAGAGCACCGCGCATGGGGGCTGAGACCTTGGGCGGCTGCGCAGGGCAGCGAGCCTCTCCCACCCCAAGGGCCTCACCTGTGGCCTGGCTGACGGTGCCCGCTTCAGGTGGCTGGGACGGCTGTGTGGGAGGCAGCACAGGCCACAGGAAACACAGTGCCCTCCCGCCGTTTCATTCTCCTCTCCCAAGACACAGCTACAGGCTCCCTCTGCACAAGCAAGTGGGCTGAGCCCGCACATGGCACAAGACCCCCCCAAGGCCAAGGCCAGCCCACCACAGAGGAGACCAGGCCCAGCCAGGGCCCAACCGTGCACAGCTCCTCAGGGCCATCTGTTTCCCAGGGACCTGTCGGTGGCCATCCTGCACCCCCATCCAAGTGCTGCATAGGCCTCCCCGGGGTACCCATAAGGACGTGGCATCACAGAGGCCAGAGACCGCACTGAATCAGGATGGGCGCAGCACCGTGCAGGCCTGTCACCATCTCCTCCAACACCCAGACCTCGCGGGCCAGCCCTTCGTAGTCCCACGAATCCGAGGACATGGCATAGGAGTCTCAGGGTGAAGAGGCTGGGGCTTCCCCAGGCCCAGCACAGGGCATGCTCCTCCCTGGGACATCCCAGCCCTGTAGCTGCAGTGGTGTGGGGCACAGTGAGGGGAGGAGAGCCCTTCTGGACAGCATGGAGCCCATGGGCACTGGGGACCTGACTGTTCCCCAGAGCTGCCCTGCTGTGCAGCTCCAGCCTAGACTCAGACCGCAGCCACGACCAGCCTGGCCTCTGGCGCGCCCCATCCCTGGACACCGTCCCTGCTTCTGCCCAGTGCTCGGTCTGCAGCACAGCTGCTGTGGCCAGCGGCCTCCTGGCCTGCACATCACCCTGAGCCGTCCTGTGCTCCCACACACAGCCTGCCTACCCGGGAGAACGGGCTGGCACAGCCCCAGGGGAGACACGTGGGGGCCAGTGGAGGGTGGGGTGAGGTGTTTGGGGTCCCACCCAGGAGGCAGTGACTGTCTCCTAGTGAAGGTGGGTGGGTATCTCTGTGGAGAGCCTCTCTGTAAACAAGGCAGATTTCAGGAATGCTTATCCTTTAAAAACGTACTTGGTCACTACTCGCCCTTCCTAGATCATCTGATTTCCCTGTCTCACTTGTAAATGGGACTGAGAGGCTCAGACTGTGCTGGCCAGGGAGAGCGCTGTCAGCTGCTGAGACCCTAATGCTGTGGGGTGTGTCAACCGAACAGGTCCCAGGCAGGATGCAGACGCATGCAGCCATGCCCAGGCTCAAGGCCCTCAGGTGGCAGTGCCCACATCCATGAGGGGTGCCAGGGGCTGCAGAATTCCCTAAACATGCCCGGATCATGTGGCTGCTCCAGCATATGCATGGGCGTCCCTCCTGGAAGAGGCTCTTCGCTTTAATCATTTTCTCCAGGGATCCGAGACTGGGAAACTACACTTGCCTAGCGCCCCCTGCTCTGCACAGGTGGGGAAGCCAGGCTTGGGGCAGTAATGACAATTCCTGAAATCCACCTTGTTTACAGGCAGAAATTCCCCACTGAGATACCCGCCCTACCTTCTCAGTCCTGCAGGAACCCATGGGCCTCCTGGCCTTTTCCCCAGCCTTTGCTCCTGGAGGTATGGCTGGGGCTGCACCCAGGAGTGCAGAAGCCACACCGTGCTGAACAGGGTCAGGCTAGGGGGCTGGGGATCTTCTGGAGCTAAAAATAAGAGGGCCTTTTTTGCATTCTGGTTTCCTCCCATGATGACAGTGATGGTCTATAAGCCCCCGGCTAGGCCTGTATCTGTGTTGCCACTTTCGGTCTGCACGCACCTGTGTCCTGCTGTTTGCTAATTTCCTGTCAGTGACTGACAGCAGGGGAACTTGAATCAAGCCAGCAAGATTTAACATAAAATCAAATAGGAAACAGTTCTCATTTCAGCTGAAGCAAAAAAAAGAGTGGGGCTTTGGAAGAGGCCTTGCACCCCGCAGGACAAGGAGGTTAGAGGGCGGTCCTAGGCAAGAGCAGGCAGCAGGCAGGACCCCAGCCTGGACTTCTTCCCATATTGCCACCTGTCAGGTGGCCCATGAGCCCCTTCCCTCTCTGGACCTGGGTGTGAAATTGGGGAGGAGGGCATGGGAGCCCCTGGGAATTTGCTGCCCCAGAACTGACAGTCAATGAGTGTGCCTAGGTCAACCCCTCAAGTTATAGGGCACCCACCACCCACGTCATATCCCTCCACTCGGAGCGAGAAAGTCCTTCTAGCTCTAAGATCTTACACGTCATTGATTCTGAGGTCCAGGGAGAACAGGAAAGAAAGCAATACAGTGATGTGTGTTTGGGCTGCTGGTGTCCTGGTTGGCTCACTGGACTCCTAGAGAGCCCCAGGCAGGTGGGCACAGCCCCCACCTGGAGCATAAGGAAGTACTGTGCATGCAGGGCTGCCCCCAGCTCTTGCTGGAGCCTCGGGGTGGGGCGCCAATCTGGCTGTGGCCCCAGGGTCACTGCGGGACCCCGTGAGCTGCCCAGTCCAGGCTGTCCCAGGGGCACAGCTCCTGAGGAGTCGGGGCAGTCCATGAAGCACAACATGGGCTCAGGGCTGGGAGGGGCTCTTGGCTGTCGCTGGCCACAGAATGGGTGAGAGGTGGGTTGACCTTGCTGGTATCAAGGCCCCCAGGTTCCCGGCCTAGTGCCCAGCACTGTGGGGGAGATGGTGGGACCTGAGCCACATCCTCCCTCTCTCAGAGCTGACGTCCAGGTGGGAAGATGAGGGAGGTCAAAGGAAGGAGGTTGGGCCCCCAGGTGCTATCATGGGGCCCTGCCTGCATGCAAATTTCTAAGTCCCCCGACCCTGCAGGGGCTGGTCCCCACCACACAGATGAGGAAATTCAGGCTCCAACAGCAAGTTGCCCGGGTCACATAGCCAGTCCCTCTGCCACCTTCTAAGGAGGACCCTCAGCTGTCCCCCGGAGTGTTGGGGGTGCCACCCTTCCTGTTACGTCAGGTCACCCTAATCCCCTTATGTACGCCGGAGGAAACCAAGGACCAGCAAACAGGACAGCCTGAGGAGGGTCAGTGGGGCACCAGGCAGAGTGCACCTGAGGTGCGATGGCCCAAGACTGAACTGGAGCTGAGAGAGGAAGTTAACTGTCGGCTGTTCCTGGCAGGTTCAGAACGCGGTTTCAGGCTATTAGGGCCTGAGTTACAGCTTTACTGGCAGCCTGTTATCTTGTTTAAACAGCCCGTGCTGTCTGAAGCGGCAGGCCTGGCCGGTGCTGTTACTATGAGCGTTGCAGTTGTCACTGGATGCAGGGGCAGAGGGGACAGGCGAACGGTGACTCTGACTTCTGGACTCCTCAGAACACTCTCTCCCCCAACTCCCCAAACCCCATATGTTGCCAGCTGATGCCTGCAGGACTGAGGACTCTAAAATGGGCCTCCTGCCCCCGCCTCCCTGCCTGGGCATGCAGCAAGCACCCCCGGGCAGGCGGGGGCTAGGAGACGAGACGGTAAGGTGACAAGGAAGGGCCCGGCCATGGTCCTTTACCAGCTGCCTCTCATTCACCTGAGTTGCTAATCTTTCTGAGGCCACTCGTTCACTGATCTCCACCCTGGCTAGGCAAGTTTCGTGGCCTGAGGGCTATTGTCTGCAGGGGCAGGAACACACCAGAGGAAGTGGTCATGGGGCCTCTACACAAAACAGGCCACAGGGGGCTGATCCAGGAAAATAAAACCGGAGGCTTCAACCACCAAGGCAGGATCAGACATTCTTGATTGTTTCAAAGCTGGAAGAGCACCTGCTTATGAAACGCATTTCAGTCCATTTTGCCAGGTCAGTCTAGCAAAGGACAGCACTGAGGTGAGAGGGGACAGGGCAAGCTGCCAGTGGAAGGCCTGATGCGGGGCGGGGAGGCCCAGCCCTGCCATCCTGAGGGCCCAGCCACGTGTCAGGCATCCTGGGAGTCGCTGGGGAGGCTTGGGGTGGTGTGAGGCCTGTGGGTGCCTCTCCGTCCCCCATATCGGGCCATCCCTGGGTGCTCAGGGTAGGTACGCCTGTGCCTCCTCTCACCCCAGCCCCAAACATGCAGCTGCCGCACCGAATGCCCACAGCGTGCCATCTGTCCCTGCCACAGCGTGCCATCACTGCACATGGGTCAGGCTGCCCTGGCTGGGGGCTGGAGAGACAGTGCCCCCCAACAGGGTGCCGTACTCACAAGCAGACGGGTGGGAGCAGGGACATCAGACACCGTTCGAGTCATGGCGGGCGTACTTCAGGTAGAGGAGGTCAGGGAAGGCCTGGAGGTGGGGTGACCCTTCCTTGGGAACCCAGCATGGCAGAGGCCCTGAAGTCAGGAAGGGTGGGGAGGGGAGGGGTGAGAGGGAGCCCGACTCAAGGGACGGCTTGGATTGTTCAGTGATGGAGCCACTGGGGGGCTTTGCCCAGGGGACTGGAGTGGCCTGGTTGGCTGTGGCGGGGTCACAGGGGGCATCAGAGCAGAAGCAGGGAGCCGGTCCAGCAGAGATGAAGGTGGCAGCGGTGGGAAGGAGTGGTGTGGACAGGTTCCTGGCGTGCCAGAGGTCCTGCTGATGGGCTGGGATGCAGGCAGAGCCCACACCCAACACCATCCCCTCTGTGCATGTTGGTGGCACTCGGGTCCCTCCCCTGGGGGACTCAGTTCATAGGCCAGGACTGCCTCTTGTTCCTCTCTCTCCCCCAAGGCAGGGGTGTGCTCTGCACTCAGTAGGAGCTTAAGGTGTATCCCAGTCACCAAGTCATGGCCTGGGGTCCAGGGAAGAGGTGCTGGGAGGGCAGCCAGGGGAGCTGGGCTTGCATCTCAGTGCTGCCCCCAGACAGTGGCACCCGGTGGGCGGGGACACCGGACCTCCAGCCTCATTATTGCCTGGTGACCACATTTCTCCTGTGACTCATTCCATGATAGCTCAAAATAACTGCCGTCTCCTGGCCACGAGGAGCGGGACTCGTGCGGCGTGAAGTTCAAGGAGAACCAAGGCGGCCCCACAGTGGACCCAGCAGCAGAGCAGGGCCCATGCGCAGCCCCCTGCTGTGTGGGGCTGCTAGAGATCAGCTGCTGCTGTTTTCAGACTTCCCCAAACATGTCGCCCAGGGAGCCCAAAGGCTGGGGTCAGCCAGGGAGGACAGGGGGTCAGATGGAAGAGGGGTGAGCACTGAGTGGGGTGGGCATCTGACCAAGGTCCAGAGAGCAGGGGTCCCCAGAGCCTGCACTGGGGAGGCCTGTGGCTATATCTGGGGACAGGAGAACAGGGTGGAGTAGGAAGATGCCTAGAGGCTGGGGGTGGGGATGCCAGGGAGGGGCAGTCCCCAGTGGTTGACTGGTGGAGGCAAGAGGGGTATGGGGCCATAAGCCGCTGTCCCTGTGTGTGGGCAGGTCTGTGCCCGTCTGTCTCAGCCTGGATGTCCCAAGAGCCCGGATTCAGGGCCAGCACAGCTCTGGGGGTGGAGGGCCCAGGCTTGGGATGAAGGTGCAGCTGACCTGGGCCTGAGTAACTGTGGGGAGCAGGGGCTGCCCTGAGAGAGAATGCCACTTCCCCAGAGGCCCTGAGTGCCCTGGGAGCGAGGCCACGCAGCAGCATGCCCCAGCTCCCCTCCATTGCCCTGACGCCGGCCCGGGCGCTGCCCCCGTGCTGTCCCTGCAGGCCAGCTCCGGGCATTTGGGCCCATGGATTCATTAGCCTCATTCGTCCAATTCTCCAGTCCAGCAAGGCAGCGCTAGGTTTGCGGGAGGGAGAAGTGGGGAGTGCTAACTAGATTGGAAGTGACCCCGGCCATCCAGCTCCATCCCCAGACACCCGCCCATTTCCTGAGGCCAGGAGCAGTCAGCGGGGGACCCCAGGCCCAAAGGGTGGCTCTGGCTGCCTGGGCCCCTCCTTGGGCTGGAGGCGGTGGGCTGGGAGAGGGGCTCAAGGCACACCAGGTAAGCCCTCTGAGCCCCAGTTTTCACATCTATAAAATGGGAATATTGGGAGGAGCCCCTTACAGCCAGTTCTCTGAGATGAACACAGCTGGACATCCGGGCACGTGGCCTCCACACAGAAATGGAAGTGATGCACCAAAGCCAGCGGGGGGGCAGCCGTCAGGGCCCACACGGGCACAGAGTGGCGAGGACAAGATCCTATCCAGTGCCCCTTAAGCAATACGACAGCATCCCACCTCCCCTCCTTGGGTGCTCCAGCCAGGGGCGGGTACCGGAAGGACCTCCCCTCTTCCCTGTCCCTCGGGACAGCGAGGTCCCCTCAGCTCCCAGAGGCCCTCCCCCTCCTAACAAACAAACAGTAATGAACGACTCTAACGCTTGTCTGGCCAGCCAGCCAGGCTCGGGCCCACGTGCCCCTGTGGAAGGGCCAACTCGAGGACTGGCCGTGTCCTCCTGCCCTCAGTGTGTGTCGCTGTGGGAGGCTCTGAGAGTGGCGGCTTCCTCCCGAGTTGTCATGGAAACATCAGTGCGTCTGCTGAGGTCTGGATACTAAGCTCAGCTGAAAGAGGGGTCAGCCGCCCTGGGTGGCAGCTGCAGTCAGTCTGGGCAGTTTAGCACCAGGAAGGCCCTGAGGGGCTGCCATACTCCTGAGCCCAGGAAGCATGGAGGGCGGCCTGGAGGCCTCCTCACCCACCATCCCCCTGTGGGCAGCTGGACCTTGACCACATCTGCCCTCTTGTCCACACAGGGTTATGGCGGTTCCATCCAGGCCTAGGCGAGCAGAGCGCACGGCCCTGCCCTCCAGGCGGTACTTCCAGTCGGAGTGCCTACTGTGCGGCATGGGCTGGGGGCGGAGAAACTTGGATTCTGGCAGGTGATGGCCAGATGCTGGGCTGCCTGGGGAGGTCCACGCGCCTCGGCACAGCCCTGCAGGCACGAGCAGAGCTGCCTCAGGCCTGCTCCACCTGCTCCCATGCTGGGTCCCTGCCGAGGAGGGGCTGCCACGCTGTGTGGCTTCGGTCAGCCTGCCCATCTCTGTCTCCTGCCATGGCCCCCCATACACACCATAAATCCCTCAAGGACAGGGGAGTGTGTACGCTGGCTATTCCCTCAGGCTCAAAAGGCAGAGCCAGAGAGAGGCTGTCCTGCATAGCTGTCCATCGACCAGTCAGGGTGCGGCCACAAATCCCTGGGCCTAGGCCAGGCAAGGGAGGCGAGCATACACTCTGTCCCGCAGCAGAAAGAGACCCAAAAAAGTCTCAGGCACTTGGGGCAGGCCCCAGCTGCTGCCCCCGCATCCATGTGGGGTGTGGTGGGGCCCAGAGACAGAGAGCGGGCATGGGAGGCAGCTTCTCAGAGCGGGTGAGTGGCCAGGCTCTGGGAAGGCCTGTGTTGGTCAGCTTCTGGGCCCCAGTGCCCCACTGCAGCCGTGACTATCCTGGAAGGAGAGCAAAGCCTCCTGACGTTGACTAAGTAGCGTCTTGTGCCCAGATGAGGCCCTGCTAGACCCAGCTTCCTTCTTACCCGCAGATCCTGCCCTGACCCCCTCTCATGACAACACCTCTCCCTCTGCTGCCTCCCTCTGTCCCAGTCCGGCCTATTCAGCCTCTTTTGGGGACAGCCCCTGACCCACCGGGGCCCAGCAGGAGGACCCCCCACCCCCGTCTCAGGCCCTTGCTCTGCTGCTTGCCATCTTCACTCCATTCCAGGAGAGCCTTCCCTGCACTCCTCAGCCTGAGGGTATGCACAGGCCAGGGTCTTGCACCTCTGAGCTCCCCTGGGACCAGCTAGCGCCCAAAAGGGAAATGAACTCCAGCAGACTAAGGACCTTTACTGGACTGGCTAGGGAAGCACAAGTCTTTGAGCCACCGGGCAGCCTGTGGTCTGTGCCCAGCCTGGCCTCTTCCCAGGGCCCAGGTGCCCCATGTACAGCCCCTCCCCGCCTCCTCGACCACACAGCAGAGCCGCCTGGGCACCCCCAGGCCACCCTAGACTTACCTGCAGCTTGGCATGAAGAGGAACACCCCTCTACCCCACCAAAGACCTGCCCCACTTGTTTGGAGACAATCAGCTCTTCCCTGAGTGACCAGTGCCATCCTTGGAGTGGTTTTACTGCGGAGGTGCACCCTGTCTTCACGCTGCTCCACAGCTGCAGAGGAATCTAACACGGGCCCCCCACCCCGGTGCACCGGCCAGGACCTCAGGGCGTGGGTGTGAGGATGGGGCCTCCCACTCTCTCCCCGCTGGAGAAACCTGGGGATGCCCAAGCCCAGACTCCCCCTCAGCAGAGCTCACGATGGGCCAGGAAGGGCTCGATAGTCTCCTGCCGCCCACCAGGCCTAGAGCCTAGGGCTCCGGGCCTTACCTGCCTTTGCAGGCGGTGGAGAAGAGCAGTCGGTGTGCACTGAGAATGGCACCTCACTGCCCTCTGGGACGGGCCACTCACCAGGCTGGCAGCACCGTGCGCTCCGGCTGCCGGGCAGCCCCCACACCTAGGTGCCCTGAGCCTTCCACCACGGAGGGAGCCCTGAGGGGCCATGAGGTCGGGCTGTTCGGGAATGGTGCCAGCCTGACATCTAGCCCTGTGTGCGATCTCCTCCTAGGCCCCCTCCAGCCAGGGCACTGCCTGGGCCCCACCCTCAGGGCCCTCGGAGCCTGGCACTCTGCTGCCCAGGCCAGGCCTGGTGGCTCAGATGTGGGGCAGGCCGCCTTGGGGCTGGCCCCACCGTGGTGAATGGAGCTCATTCACGTCCCCAGCTCAGCCTCCCAGCTCTACTTCAATGTGAAAAGCTGAATTCATGGTTTCCATGAACAAACACTCCAGGCTTTTCTACAAGGGGCAGATTTGGGCTTACCAGACTATAACAGAACTGAGAATTTGTCATGGAAATGAGTAAACTGAGTCCCAAGGGCAGAACAGAGCCTCCTGGGGCCCCAAACAGCTGAGCCAACCCCAGGGCCCTGGCCCCTACTGTGTCTTGCCCACCATCCCCCAGCCTGTGCACCTGCAGCTCGGGGCCTCCAGCCTTTGCTGGTCTTGCCTCAATGCCTCCCTCTCCCTTCCCTCTCCCTCTCAGAGCCCTGTTCCTCATGAGGTCCTGCTCCAGGAAGCTGCCCCTTCACTTCGGGGCCATACCCTGACGGCTGCCAGCAGTCATGGCCTGGGCACAGGGACTGAGCTGCCGCTGTATGTCACACTTCACCCTCGGCCACCCACTTTACAGGTGGGGAAACCAAGGCTCCGAACTAGTAAGAGCTGGTGGCTGGCAGAGCAGGGGTTCTAACCCTTGTCAGCCACATTCTGCACTCCACCCTGCTCCGGACAGGCTCCTTGAGAGCAGGGCTGTCCCTTCACCTGTCTCCCTCAGGCCTAGAATGGTGTCTCAGAAGGGCATCCGGGGAGGTCCACCAGGGGGACAAGGCAAGGGCCAGGGATGCAGGGACCCAGCCGAGAAGGTGTATGAGGGTACTGGGGGGCTGGGGTCTCCGGGTTCAGCCTGGTGCTGAGAAGAGCGGAGACCTTGACATCACCTGCACTTTATGTGAGGTCTGAGGCCGGAATCCCTGCGGACCCTGACTGGGCCCTTGGGGTGGGGACCTGGCAGAGCGAGTGGTTGGGACAGGATGGGTCAGTGCAGAGCCTCACCCACCACACCCCATGTCACGTGCTCTGCCTCCTCCTCAGAGTGACCCCCACCCGGTGAGAGCTGCCCATCCCCAGGGGATGGCCCCCACGGGCCGCCCCGTATGCACAGGGTCTGGGTGATGGCACATCCAGCATGTTGGCATTTCCATGTGGCTGCCCCAAGCCAGTGTGGATTTGGCGAGTAAGCCGGTGCCCGTCCCGCCACCTCTGGAGTGTGCACCCATGGGAGACCCAAGAGGGCACTGGGAACTGGGTGGCAGCTGGGAGCTAGCATGGAAACCGAGGCAACCTGGAGTGTGGCCAGTCCTCCTGGAGGGGCTGTCAGGGTGGGAGGAGACTCCTGGGCCCTGAAGGGAGCGAGAAGCAGTGTCTCCATGGGGAGGTGGGAGGCCAAGGAGCCTGCCCCTTCCTGGGATGGGGCTGAGGGCCCCTGTGCGATAATAAGTCTGCGAGGTTGGCTGAGGGCCTGTGTCAGACTGGGTGCACCTGTCAGGTGCCCTCAGTGGGTCTACAGCTCCATCCCCCTGCAGCCACACTGGGGCCTGAGGCTCGAGAGGTCAGAGGGCAGGCCCCACAGCTAAGGAGGACAGGGAGAGCAAGTCTGTGTGTGTGTTTTCTATATTGAAAGCCCCACCGCTTTGTGAGGCTGGAGTCGCCACCCTCACTGATGAGGGGCCAAGGCACTGAGAAAGGAGCATCTTGCCCAGAGGGACACAGGTGAGTCACATGGAGCTGGGGGCGGGGGAGCAAGATGAGAATCCCCAAACATTAAGGGCTGGCATGCCCCTCTGAAGGGTCCACATTTGGCCCCAGGAACGCAGTAAAGCAACGGGGGAAGGGAGAGAGGGTTTCAGAGCTCGTCTGTACCATGCCCTCCATGGCCTGTCCTCGGCCCCCACACCTATAGTGGCCGATGAGGAAAGCACCAGAAGGGTGCTGCCCCTGACACTGCATGTGGCAGGAGGGGTGTGGTGGGCTAAGGTTAGAACCCGGAGTGTGGGGCATTGGGGCCCCATTTCCCTGGCCCGCTTGCTCACACAGCTGCCTCGATGTCCTCATGAGCTAGGAGCAGGACAGCAGCGATGTGTACGTTACAGGCCGAGGTGAACAGACACTGCCGCTTCCCCTCCGGGATAGGCCCCCACCCTACGTCTGCCCCAGAGGCCTGCTGTGTTGCAAACATACCACACATAGGACCGCACACTCCCCATCACAGATTGGAGGCAAGCTGTATGAGACTCGAGCTGGCTCAGAGGTTTTGGGAAGCAAAAGGGACGGCCCCCAAAGAGGGTGGGCTGGAGCCTGGAATGAGCCCCCAGGAGGCACAAGTCGGAACGCCCCATGGCATGCTGGCAGCCTTCAGGTCGCTGAACAGCTCCCTTCCTCTGTTCCCTACCTCCCTCTAGGAACTCCCCCTAACCATGCAGGAAGTCAAAATTCACTCTGAGGGAGACCCAGGACCATGGCCTGGAGGATATCTGCTGTCACCTGTTCTTCATGCAATCCAGTGAGCTAAACCAGAGGGAACCAGATGTAGTAGAAGAGGCCATGCAGGAAGCATTTGGGCAGCCGTCTTTGCCTGGTGGGGGACCCTTGGTCCTTGTGTGTAAAGTACAAGGACAGGACTTGGGTGTCCATTAGCCGGGTCCAGTACTAGGTCTCTGGGAGGCAGCCCTCTCCCCCACAGCTGGCATGCAAGGAAGACAAAGCAGCCTTCCTTCACAGCTCACGGGCCTGACCTGTTAAATCAGGGAAGCAGTGGTAACCGTAGGTGCTGGCCCGTGCCCCACAGCTAGGCAAACCTGTTGCAGGGAGGCTGAGTGAAAGGGGCTGAGCATGTGTTACAAGGTTCAGGCCGCCAATGAATAGCCAGGCTGAGCAGTCACAGGCGCTGCTGGAGGAACCAGGCAGACTGGGGTCTATGGCCAGCACGGAGGTGTCACTGGCAGGACCTGGGTTCAGAGTCATGCCCCCTTCCTCCATCCCATGGGGCTGTTCTGTAGTAGCACAGTGGCATCCCAGAGCAGCTTTGTGCTGGGGTGGCAAGAGGCGGGTCGTCACTGAGGTGAGAGGACACACCGACACCACATGCCACAGCGGGGGTGGTGAGTGGCCTGGGAGAGCCTCTCGGGCGGCAGCCCGCCCGCTCTTCCCACAGCAGCACCTCCATCCCTCCTCACAGCGGTCCCGGCACTGAATGCTAGCAATGTCCCCGTTTTACAGATGAGGAAACTGAGGCCCAGCGCAGTGAAATGGCTTGTCTAAAGGCATCGCAAACACTGGTGGTGAGAATGAGTCCCAGGCCTTTGGCCCCAGACCTCATGCCTTTAACCAGGGAGGAGGAGCGCCTTCGTGGAGATGGGAGCACCGGGCGGCAGCCGCTTCAGCAGCCAGATGCAGGCTGCGCTTCACATGTCGGCTCACCCTGGCCGCTGGCCTCACCGGGTGGCTCCAAGAGCCAGTCCAGTGCACGCCACCACGGGCACTGCCACATGGCGGCCACGTGCCGGGCGCAGGCCCCCACTGCAGAGCTCAGCACTGAGTGAAGACTCCAGACTCACGGGCCAGCAAGCTAGAAGTCCTTAGGAACGGACCATCAGGTCCAGCCCGGTGACGCCCACGTGGTCCAGGCAGGCAGCCCCCACAGGCTCCCCTAGCATTGAATATATTTGGACCTGTCCCAGCAAGAGCTTTCTCCCTGCCGATGGCAAGAAATCACTTTCTTACCACCCCAGGGACTGTGTCCAGCCACCTAGCTGCCTCCCACTGTCTGACATGCTCTGTTACAAATCACTGGTTTCTCACGGCGAGCAGTAACTTTCCCACCATCACACAGGCTTCTGATGGGAATCGTCTGCTCCAGGTTATTTATATAATGAATGTGCAGACAGTCCCCAGACTCCTTGAAAGTGCTGCCTCGCTGGTGAGCAGGCCCTGGAGAGAGCTGGGCTGTCATTGAAGGCAACTGCCAGTGGGTGTGGTTCCTCCTGGGAGCATCATCTGTGGCCACTGCTCCATTGGCAGCTGGAGGGGTAAAGGCAGGGAGGGCTTCTTGGAGGAGAACGTGCGGTGGAAACAGCTCTCCCCTGAGCCCTGGGGGCCAGCCCACCCAGGCCTCCATCTTCCAGAGTGTGAAACAGGCAGCCCTCCCCGCCACAGCATGCCCATGGGTTGCAGAGGAAGCACCCCTGGTTCCAGGGCGCTTGTGTGGGCCTGAGGGAAGTTGCATAGGGCACGGGGGCGACATGCGAGCGACGATTGTAAGGCTGCCCTGGCCTCATTTACTGCAAAGGCCCGACCCAGTCTTAGTGCCTTCAGGGTCCTCAGCAGCAGCTCTGACCCACGACACCAAGTGGGCAGGAGAACCGGGCGGCACGGTAGAGCCCCACTCAGGCCAACGAGGGGTCAGGGAGAAGATGGAGGCCACAGCTCGTACCCAGGGGGTGGCAGGAGAGGCCGCAAAGGCCAGACATGTGACACAGGAAGGTGGTATGGAACGGCAGAAGTCAGGGGGCTTCCAGGAAGAAGGGGCCTTGAGGAGGCAATGGAGGGCGAGCAGAGAGAACGTGGGATGGTGGGAGAAGAAGGGAGGCCTGTCCCACTGCCTGGGGGTGGCTGGGTGGGGAGGCACCTGGGCATCCATTCCTCCCGCAGGGTTCCCAGCATCGCAGCCCAGAACAGCACGCTCCTTTGGCAGTGACCTGTGCTAGGAGGATCAGGCGGCTGCTCTGCCCGTCCAGTGCTTGGGCTGTAGGAGCACACCCATAGCAGCAACGGCAGCGGCGTGGGCACCAAGTCCCAGGACCCGGGGGCTCCGGCTCCCCCTGCCCCCTGCCACCTCCTGGGCTTGGCTCCTCCCCTCAGCTGAGGGCCTCCTGCGCCTTTACACGGGGCCCTGGGGTGACGGTGCCACTGGGCTCTGCTCCACTCAGCTTTTCCCAAGTGTGCATGCCCCACAGAGGACCAGCCGGCAGAGCCTGCAGGGGGACCTCTAGCCAGCACAGGGGGGCCCTTTCAGCACGTCAGAGAGGCCCTCCTGCCCCTCGTCATCCTGCCCAGAGCTGCTAGGTTGGGTGCAAGAGCAACCCCGGCTCTCCCTGAAGTGACCCAGCAGGGCTCAGGGAGACAAGCCCTGGCTTCTGCCTGGATATCCCTTATAGAACCCTGACTACATAGCTTGGGGTCTGCTCCGTATTTGCCCACCTGCCTTTGAACCCCAGCTCCATTCCCAGGTGCCAGCCCTGGGCACTGGCCTGCTGAGTCCCACCTCCCAGCCCTGGGCTCCTGCCTCTGGGGCCCCATCACCTGGCATGAGAGCTGAGACCTGTCACTGGCCCTCAGGGCGTGCTCAGCAAGCATGTGCTCATTGAATTAAGGCATACGTGCTAATAGCTGCATCTGTTATTTATCTGATGGGAAATTTGGGGTCAGAAGCACAGCCCCTGATTATGACATCATTCCTTTGAGAAATGACAGCTCCTTAGTTTTTACAGTGTGGCTTCCAGGAATCCATTAAAGCTAATTATTCCCCAGAAGAACAAGGCATTCCTAGACCACCACTTAGCTGGCTTTTGGGAACATTGTGCAGGTCCTCCAGTCACTGCTGGGGATGGGGATCCCACATCTTTCTTTGCAAAAAATCATCCCCCACCCCCAAACCTGAGACCACTCATTTTTCAGAGCTGTTACTCCTGAGTTCATTCTGATGAAGGCACAAGAAGATTGGTTTTGGAAAACACGATCTGCCAGGGGGAGCACGGTATCTCAGGGCAGCCTCACTGAGGTCAGGGGTTGATGACAGGTGCCTCTGGGCACCCACCCCCAGCTCGACCTGGAGCTTCCTCAGCGCTGATAACTGTTAGATCATGTGCCTCAGATGACTCGGTGTCAGAGAGAGTGGGGCTTCAGTGTACATCCTCCTGGGCATCCCCACCTAGGGCAGCCTCCCTTGGGCCCCTCACTGCTGCCCACCCACGCTGGAGGAGCAGGGACCCTGGAGCCTCTGGTAGTGTGTGTTTCCTGGCTAAGTCTCTGCATCTATAAGCTTCTTCATCTGTAAAATGGGAATAGGAAGGTATGAAGGTCGAACAGGCTGGTGCCATATCCACCCTGTTGTCATTACCACACTGTTGGTGATATAATCGGACGCCTCGGATCTAAACTGGCTCCAGACTTTGTTTGGACAACTTGGTTTGTTACCTTTGTCTTAAGGGCTTTCACCAGCAGTTCCTTTAGTAGTTAGAATTGTCAGTTCTGTGTGGAAATGGTGGCTTTGGCAGGCAGACAAACACATTTTGTTCCTCAAAATCCCACAATCACTACAGCCCTCGGAGGTAGAGAACGGCCGAGTGCCATGCTCTGTGGTCACGGCACCCCAGGCCGCTGTCCTCACATGAGTCTGACAGCCGCCAGGCAGAGGGGCTTTGGCTTCAGAAGTGCAGGCCTGCCCCTCGCAGCGCGGCTCAGGACTGAGGGTGCTGTGTGGCAGGACCGAGGCTCCCAGGCCAGAGCTGACTGCTGGGCAGAAGGTGCCACACTCACGCTGAGGGACATAACAGGATGAGAGCATCTCCTGGGGCAGATGGCAGACAGGACAAGGACCTCGGGCTATGAGCCTAGAGCTGCCCAAGTCCCCGGGGCCCAGAGGAGGGGCTAGTGGAGCAGGAGAGCCTCTTACGGACACCTGCCACGCACTTGGGGGGCAGGGGCAGTGCTGGCCACTCCAGAGGCCCCAGAGTGCAGGAGGCAGGCGAAGGCAGCCTTCACCAGGTGGAGGAGGGACATCCCAACGGAAGGGGGTTCTTTCAGGGCTGGTGCTGGGCTGGAGACCCTGCCGAGGGGGGCTTCCCCAAGCGGGGCTGTGGGTCCAGAGCCTTTCCTTGCTTCCCTGATTAATGCCAGCGTTTTCTTCGCAGAGTCGAATGGCGGAGAGCCTGCGCCTTTTTGACTCCATCTGCAACAACAACTGGTTCATCAACACCTCGCTTATCCTCTTCCTGAACAAGAAGGACCTGCTGGCGGAGAAGATCCGGCGCATCCCCCTCACCGTCTGCTTCCCGGAGTACAGGGGCCAGAACACCTACGAGGAGGCCGCCGTCTACATCCAGCGGCAGTTCGAGGACTTGAACCGCAACAAGGAGACCAAGGAGATCTACTCCCACTTCACCTGTGCCACCGACACCAGTAACATCCAGTTTGTGTTTGATGCGGTAACAGACGTCATCATACAGAACAACCTCAAGTACATAGGCCTTTGCTGAGAAGCCAGGCCAGCCCGTTTGCCTGTGGCGAAACCCCCGGGGTGTCACACCCCCACTTGTGCTAGGGAGACCCAGTCCAGGGGCAGAAAATGGGGGGCCTGAAGAGTGTCCCCCCACCCCTCCGCCTCTTTGGCACCCACGTTTCCATACACATATATACGGATAGATTGCTAGGTAGGTAGACACATGCACACACACACACACACACACACACACTCACACGCAGTCTGGAGATGGCAGAGTTCCCCAAAGCTAAGGTCTCTTGCAATGTGATGAGCTGTTCGCCAAGTTCACGACAAGCCCTTCCTGCCCCTTCACTTTGCCTTCCTGAGTGGGCCCCACTTTGCATGGGGGTCCGTGTGGGACTGCAGGGAGAGGCAGCTGGGTCGCCTGGAGGAGGCCAGCTCTGCCTGAGCTCCAGACTGGGGACCTTGCCGCTGACCAGGAGGGAGGACCCGAGCGAGGTCCGTGCGCCTTCCCTGCTGGCCACACCCACCGCTGGCCTACTCTGTACCGTGTTCGTTCTGGAACCAGGGTTCAAGGCCGGATGACAGCACTAACCAGACCTCCAGCCACTCACAGCTCTTTTTAAACAGCTTCAAAATATGCAGCAAAATCACAGTAACCTGAGTGGCACGTTTTGTTTCAAACTAGACCAGCTGGGTTCCAGCTTTTCTTCTACTAGTCTGATGTTTTATAAATCAAAACCTGGTTTTTCTTCTCTGACATCCTTTTTTTTGGCCAGATCTTGTGGTGTTTCGCAGAAAAACAACAGAAAATTTCAAACGCAGTTGAATCTTCTTTTTTAAAATGCAGATTTTCAAAACATATTTTTTTTCAGGTGGTCCTTTTCGTGTCCGGCTTGCTGAGTGTAAAAGTTGTTGTCTGGGTGAGTTTGTCCTTCTGCTCCCGAGAGATGCTGGGGCCGTGTTGTACATAAACCTGTGCAGCGTCCTTGTTATGGTGCGGTTTCTGCTTTGTTTTTATTTCAGAAAATAAATGTGATGTATTTAAAGAAGGTTCTTCACCTAAGAGCAAATGAACAATAGCTAAATGTCTCGGTATTTAAAGAGTACATTATCTGTGGCTTCTCAAATAGAGGAAAGGGAGGCGGGAGCCCGGCCCCCGCACGCCCTGGGCCCAAGACACCTGAGTGCGGCTACAACTCCTGTGAAGGCTCTGCCAGCGTTGTACCCAGGCCCTGCGGCACCTGCCGCCCTGAAAGGACTGGCCGAGGGCCGCGTGTAAATAGGAAGCCCCTCCGCCGAGAGGGAAGGCGCCGCCAGAGCCCTTGCCGGGTCCCCTTCTCGCAGCCTCTGTTCGGTACTGGGTCCAAGGTCGGCGTGGGGGATCACAGCCAAGGACTTTCAGAGACGTACAGAGGGAAAGAGGAGCTGGTGATTGTATGGAAGTCAGAGATTGTCTACTTTAAGAAAATAAAATCCCTGAATGAGCCAAGTCTCGTTCTGGAGTGCTGTGTGCATGCGTGGCTGACACCTGGGAGGGCAGCCAGGGACACCCTCCATGCTGAGGTTCCTCTCCTCTTCCACTCCACATACTTAGGATCAACTTGAAAGGAACATCAAGAATAGACAACTCCAAAAGAGGAGAGAGGCTGCAGAAGAGGGGAGCCCTGCAGGCCCATGTGTCCCAAGGGGCTATGGTTTGGGGGGCCCCTCTGCAGTCCCCTGGACTCCTGCCCAGCACTGAACCAGCTTGCACTGTCACCTGGGCCCCTCACACCCTAAAGGCACTTCTGCCAGGTCAGAGTCATCCCTATGGAACAAGACAGGTGCCAGAGAGCCTGGAGGGTGCCGACAAGCCCCAGCAGTGCAGGGCAGACCCTGTGGGATGTGGAAAGGAGGACCCCCCAATGGCCCACCGTTTGCTGACTCTGGCTTGTGTGCCTAGAGGCATGTCCATATGGTGGAAAGCACTAATTAGAAGTCAAGGTAGTTTGTTCACCCTGCACCAAGCTCCCTACAAATTATTTTATTGGACACTTTGCACCACGACAGGTTGTCAGCTCTGACCCATTTTACAGTTGAGGAAAGGTGCCCAAGGTCAAGGTCAGGGAGCGCTGGAGCCATTCTAACCATCTTTTCTCTTCAGAGGCCTGGGTCTTTGCCTGACTCTGTCCCTGATTGCGCTGTACCTAGACAGGCAGGAGCCCAGGGGGAGCCACCCCGAACCTTCTTGAATCCAGGACCTACATGAAGCCCTGAGCCAGGAGCAGCAGACAGACGCACATACACACGGCACTCAGGCACACGTCCTGACCTGGACTCCTGAGCCCATGTGGGGATTCCCTTCACACCTTCCCACGTCACTGAATGGCAGAACCCCAAGGCAGCTTTTTTATAAGAAGAAATAAAGTGTGACTTAAAAATCTTTGAAACTTATTTTGTGCTTTTAATGCCAACTGTGAAAAGAGCAGTAATTTCACCTTGTGCATCATTAGCCTAAAAATACACAGCTACAGGGGAAATGGAGGATTCTGCCTTCTCTCCTGATGTGTCCAAGCACAAGACGTGGCTTCCCTGGGCCAGTGTTCGTCCTGGTTCCCAGAGCCTGGTCGGCCCTCCACCTCAGCCTGTCTGCACTGGCTCCCCTCACACCAGCCTCCCGTGTCCGTATTTTGCTCTGCTGATCCCTTGGCTGACACGCCCTTCCCCATCCTCAGGGCCCAGCCTCTGGGCACTGGAAGTCACCCCCTCCTGCACTCCACCACTGGGTGAGCTGGGAAGGGGTGTTGGCATTGTCTGACCCGCCTCTTCCTCTACGGTGGCAGCACTTGCAGAGCGGAAGGCCCAGGAGCAGCTGGGGCATTACCCAGAAGGAAATGAGGAGCCGTAGACAAACAGCAGGGAGGGGACAGGTGCTGCCCTGCACAGTTGAAGCTAGTCCAGCCCTGCCCCTGGAGAACACTAACCCTAGGCCAGGCATGGGCATAGACTCCCTTTCCCAGGGTGCACGGCCAGGCACATCCTCCCCTGTAGCCTGTATGGTCTTCAATAACAGTGTCCCACATGCCAGGCCCTGAGCTGAGCATCCTTTCCCACTCCTGGGGAGCTGAGATGATTGATTCTATTTTGCAGAAGAGGAAGCAGAGACCCTGAGAGGGTACAACACCCTGGTGTCATAGATACAAGGAGGGACGAGCTGACCAGGCCTGTGTCCCTGGGGGCTTTGCTCTGTCTCCACCTTCCTGGGAGCCCACTGGGGGCCTTGGCCATCTAGGACAGACAGGCTTGGAGTGTGGGGCCAGCTGGGCGATTCACCTCACCAAGAGATGGGCTGGCCTAAGGGCTTTAGCCTGGGGGCAGGTCCTAGGCCAGGCCCCAGCTGGTTCTGCCCAGCATGTGCCTCGGGTGGAGTTGACCCCTTTGGCAATTCCACGTGTAATGGGCTGTCCCAAACAGCCTGGCGATCATATGAAAACCTCATGCAGCAGGCTGCGAAAGGCCACCTGTCCTGAGAGCCTGAGAATGGCTGTGAGGACACAGAGGACAAGGCTCTCCCTGTGGGAGAGGAGAAGAGGCTCAGAGCCAGCGCACGAGGCTGGCAACCCAGTGGGCAGTGTCACCATTCATGGGCATCGTCCTTTTCTAAGTCCCAAAGGGTCCCACTGCCCACCAAAGACTCGGGCCCTGGCGCACCCCATCCTGAGGGCAGGTGAGAAGGGAAAGGCCCACCCTCAGGGGCTGCCAGCCCCTCTCTTCCCCTGACTGGCAAGGTGCACTGTGGGAGCGGGAGGTGCTGCATTTGCTTCTCCAGCAGCCCCTCTGCCTAGGCTTCTGCTGGTCTCGCCTGCCACGCCCTGTCCCCCACCCCCAGCCCAGCCCTGCTCCTTTCTGAGGCCAAGGAGCCAGTCTCTGCGGGATAGTCCTGAGGGTACCTGCACTGCCTCCCTCCCCATCCTGGGCTGGTGACCGCCTCCAGCCCCACAGCCCCACCCGAGCCAGGCCGCACACTAGCAGGAAGGGGACAGAGTGGTCTGTGCAGCACCACCAGTGAAGCCAGGCCCGCAGGTCAGAGCCTGGCACCGGGGTGGGGTGACATGGGGAGAGGGCCAGGCCAGACTCACAGGGCCCATCAGGCTCAGGCTACCACCAGAGGCGCGGCGGGTCAGGGCCTGGGCCATGGGGCCGGTAGGGAGACTTTTGGAGGCCCTGGGGCTCTTCAGCTGCATCCCAAAACCCAGTTACAGAAGAATCCCCGATTTCAGCATTGGTGCCGTCTCCTTCAGAGCACCTGCTCCCAAAATGAGACCTGTTTCCACATGGGGTTAGCAGAAGCAGGGGAGGAGACAGGAGTGCCTCCAGAATCCCAGCTGTCAGGCAGGGCCCCACCGACAGGGCATTTGGGTCTGCAGTTTCTCACCAGACTGCAGGGCCCTGCCCCCCCCACCCCGCCCCATAGCAGAGCCCAGCGCTGGGCCGTTGGTCCGGTGGCGCCCTCTGCTGGTTCCTCTGGGACCACCCAGCCAGCCAGACCCATGTGGCTCAGGGCTCCAGAGGGCAGACCTCCGCGCCCCAGAGGGTAGGTACCCCACAGTACAGACGAAGCAACTGAGGCAGAGTGGATGCAACAAAGCAAGGGGTCAACACATATCTGTCAAATGAATGAAGGAGCAAGTGAGCGAACTGCCTCAAGAAAACACCTAACAAATGATCCTTGGAAATACAGCATAAAACCTGCTAAACAATCACTATTTGCTGAATGGCAGCCACGTGCCAGGTGCTCCACCATGGGCAGAGGGTGCCTTCCGGTGCGGCCATGGACATAAAGCCTGCATCAATGACCACAGTGTGAGAGCTGGCTGAGCCCCGAGTGCAGGCCATCCCAGCCCAGCAGCACATGCTACCTGTGGCTGCCCATGCTTGGGGTTGAAACAGGCTGACAGGCTACATTACTGCCCAGGGTGCCACGCTGTTAACAGTGCAGCCACTGAAATAGATGCCCTCAGCTCACCTGGACTGCCACCTGGAGGCCCATTGAGGACACCACCTGGGACTCAGCCACGCTGGCCAACCCAGGAGTCACAGAACTGAGACCACCCCCAGACGGACCTCTGGGGCGCCGACCACACTGTATGTCTCCCTGTCTCGCTCCAGCTATCGCCCGGCCCCCACTGCAGCCGCGTGTCCCAGGCCTCCCTTCAGGGCACAGCACAGACATGGAGCAGCGCCCAGGAAATCCCGTGATAAAGGCTCAGCGCTGGGGCCCCACTGAGGTTTGTCGGAACCACAGGCCCCTGCTCGTGGCGTGCCCAGCACATGTGGAGTCCAGAAAAGCTGGGCAGGAAGAGGATGGAGGCAGGGCCCATCCGCCGGATCGCAGAGGATCATAGTGCTTTGGTCATCAAGACGGTGTTGGGCTGGCAAGTGCTAGACGAGAAGAGCTCAGAGCAATCAAACAAAAATCCATCCCAGGGACCTTCATCAGCTAAATGTGGAGAGCAGAACTCTACACTTTTAGAAGGACGTATGGCAGGACACCTTCATGAGCTCTTAAACAGCAATGACAAAACACACACACAGGGAAAGACTGATGGAACTGACTGCACACAGATGAAAACCTGCCAGACCAGAAACAGACAAACAGTAAAGAGCCGCCCAGACCACCAGGAAATGGTATTGGCGATGTGTGTAGCCAACAGAGGACCGGGATCCGGGAGAAGTGAAACGCTTTGCCGATCAGTAGGAAATGGCAAAACAACTCCACAGAATGGGCTCAGGCTCTGGAGGCAATGGACACGGTGCCCGGCAGGGGAAAGATGCCCCTCCTCCTGGCCACGGGAGACCGCACAGCCACACAGCCGTGACCAGGAGACCGGCTCGGCACACCATCAGGTTGCTGGTGAGGAGGCGCAGGCTGACTCCGGGGGGGAAAGGTGTGCTGGGGCACAGTGGGGATGTCCAGCCAAGCTGAAGCCGCGCCCTCTCCATGCCTGGGGACGTCCTCCTCTGGTAGAGGCTCTGGAGGGGCTCTCAGAAAACCTGAGGCCCAGAAATAACTGCCATGCCTGTCCGCGGGGCAGGGGTACGCATACGGAATGTCAGCTGGGCATTACCATGCCAGAAAGATGGGCAGCAGTTCAGACAAAGAAATGGAACCCACGGCATGACAGGGATGAATCTCGAAACTATGACATTAGGTTTTTTTAAGTAGCAAAGGGATACATACAGCAAGATCTATTTACATAGAATTGTGAAACATGTAAGGCAAGATCTAGGTAATTACATCTGTGATAAAATATAAAGACACTAAATATGGTCACTAAATTATTGGTAGCTTAAAGGAGGGCAGGAGAAAGGGTGCTGGGCAAGGGAGGCCCACAGGGTGCTTGAACTGTATTTTCCTTTTTTAAACAAAAACCTCAAGCAAATATGAAATACAGTAGGTTAAGATTTGGCAAAGCTGGGTGTGGTACCTGACAATCATTATCATTATGTCTATAATTCTCTGAACACTCAGATAGGTCACAATAATTTTAGGAGCCCTGGGTGAGAGTAGCACGTGTCCTCTCTGCACACGCCAAGGACAGGCCCCGTATGGTGAGCACGGGGCTTCATTTAGCTCAGCCCCCAGCACTGGTCCATAATAGAAACTCCAGTATTCCAGTGGCCACACAGAAGACTCAGCCAAGGTGCCATTAAGAAAAATGTGAGCAGGGCCCACCCCCAGAGACAGATTCTGTTGGCCTGGGATAGGACCAGGGCTAGGATGGTCTTTTTAAAAGCCCTCCAGCAGGTTCTGTTTGGCCTGACATGCTCTCCAATGCCCAGCCCGGCCCAGATGGAAGAAGGCAAGCCTCCGGCCGCACAGCAACCCCATGGCCCTGAGGACTCCACCCCATTTGGCCTGCCTCTCTGCAACCGGTCCTGTAGTCATTTCTCTCTGGGACCTCAGTTCAGGACATGCTCACACCTAAATCTGGATGTGTACGTGGGCTTTGAGCAGGGCACTGTGCTACACACTCAGTGAGCATCTTCTCACCTCAGGCCTCTGTGGTGGGTACTGTCAGTCTCCCTTTAGAGATGAGGAAATAACCGGTCCGGGGCACACAGGAAACCATGGGAAGGGCAGGGGAAACCCAGGTCTGTGTGACTTCTGAGCCACATCTTTTTGTCCACCTTTCACTTAGGCATCCCCTTTAAGGCCTGACATCACACCTTTTGAAACGAGGCCCTCCTTTAAAAATGCTCATCGCCTCCCAAGCCAGGGCAACGTCAGTCTGACACAAACCTCAAGCCTGTGGCCATGGCCCCCTGGATTCTGCGTCTAAGCAGCAAGAGAAGCCAGCTGTAAAGGACAGTGAGCCGGGGGCCTTTGGGAGCAGGCTTTCCTTAATCCTTACACATGCACTATGGCGCTTCACAAAAGAGGACATTAATAGTGCTATAATAACCAGGCAAGTACAAATTAAAACTAAAATGAGACACTACCACACACCTACCCAGCAAAAAAGCTACAATATAAAGACAGAAAATATCAAGTGTGGGTGAGGGTGTGGAACCCCTTGAACTCTTGTACACTACTGGTGGGAGTGTAAATTGGCATAACTATTTTAGAAAGCCATTTGCAGGACCTTCTAAAGCTGGACATAAGTGTATCCTATGCCCAGCAACTCTCCTCCTAGGTATGTCTCAGAAGACATGAATATACATGTCCACCAAAAGACGTTGAGCTCCCGGCCACTCTACTCTGGGTAGCCATCTGCCAGTAATGAGTCCCATGTCCATTGGCGAGTAGATAAATAAACTGTGGTGTGCTCATATAATGTGAATGCCACGCTACACGCAAATCAGCAAAAATCAGTAATATGTAACATACATGGATCTCGGAGATAAAATGTTGAGCAAAAGAAACTAGAAACAAAATATCACTGACTGTATGTTTCCATTTACATAGTTCCAAAAGAGGTATAAACTAATCTACTATCTTGTAAATAGAAAGTAGTGTTTACCTTTAGTTGAGGGGCAGTAACTGAGATGGGCATGTGGGAAGTTTCTGGAGTGCTGGGGACACCACATATTTCTTGATCACAGTACTTCATGACATGCTTAGTGCAATTTAGTCAAATGTTCATATATAACTTGTGCCTTTTTGATATGTATGTTGTACCATACATAAGTTATTAAGGCATAACTGCTTTAAAGATGCACTCTAGACCATGATCGCAGCATGGCACATGCTAGACCTGGACAGGAGACCGAGGGGCCGCCTGAGCGCCCCCCGTGAGCCTACCTGAAGGCAGCTGGGCCAGGTGCTTGAACGCAAGGTGCAGGTTCTCTCGGCACCTTTTCTGGTCGTCATTCAGCAGGAAGGACAAGGCACGGACGATGTCATGCTTTAAAAAGCCCTCTCTGGGAAAAAGAAGCTGGATTTAGACACAACTAAGACATGCTTGGCGAGGACCCAGTAACGCCCAAGAGGCAGTTGCCCACCCCACCTAGTGTCTGAACCTGCGCTGGCTGGTGCAGACCACATTCCCCTGGCTTCCTAAAGGAAGACAAAGAGCAGAGATAGACAACACATTATTGAATCCCTTGAGGCCAAGGTCTTTGTCCTTTCACTCTTCTGAGCCTCATTCGTATCTTCTGTAAAATGGGGACGAGGCAGCAGAAGCTCCTAACTGGCGAGCATTTAACTCCCTGGGCTGCCAGGCTGAGCTGACCTCTGTCCACCCACCAGCGCACGTGACAGCCGTTGCTCCAGCACAGCCAGCTCCCGTAGGCTGGGACCCTGGAAGCCCAGCCCTCTTCTCCCAGCTGAGTTGCAAGCTTGCTAGCCGCCATTTCTTTGCATCCAAACCAATGTATGTCTGGTACGCTTTTGTTGTAATTATGTAAGTTAATTAAATATTAGGTAAGCCAGTTAGATGAGAGAAGGTTTTTTTCCCATTTCCTTACAAAGTTGAATGCTTCGGGAAGACTCAAAAGTGAGTCTCTTAAAAAGAAAAAGTGAGATGTTTGTGAAAGATTCTAGAAGGCTTTTGCATGCAGTTACTTCATTAATGTCTTTGAGCTCTACTTTAAAGAAACCAAAGCTGCAAATTAGGTGATGTTACAGGTGTGGTTTAGGCAAACAAAGTGGGCTCATATCCAAGAAAGGGTCTAGGTGGCACACAAGCATTGGTGAATGCCTAATCATTTGTGGTTTGGATTAAAAGGAACTGTTTAAATGGAATGTACAATCATGAGCTGTTTAAATGGAATGAATGATTTTTTCAGTTTCTAGCTTTTTAACCTTTTCTCTTGATTGACCAATTAGCTGCTGGGTCCACTTGCATCTGGCCTGTTCCTGTGAGGTCACATCTCTCCGGGCTGGAGTCAGAAAGAAGTAAGAACTCAGTGTGAGGCCCCTGCCCAGTACCCAGCGCACAGGAAGTGCCCGAACTGTGCCTCACCGCACTGGCACGGCCTAACTATATGGTGAGTTCTAAGTCCTGCGAGAAGAACATCACAGTGGGACACCCGAGTTACAGGGGCCTCCCTGACCAGCAGGGTGAGGTGCCCGGGCCTGTTCGGTCAGCACTGGTGGCCCACTCCCACCGCTCTGCTGTGTGACTAGGCTTGCTTCCCCTTAGGACTCTGCCCCGCACTCCACAGCAGGCAAGCCAGAGGGGGCGGCGTAGCCAGGCTGCCCAGACGCTCTCTTGCTTGTGGCCCATTGTACAAACTAACTCCTCAAGGGGACAAGATGTCAAGCCCCGTGTTTCCACCCTCGGCCCCCCTTCCTGTTGCTACTTGTGTGGGTACAAGAGGGCGAAAGGGTTCCACATGGGCTGTCACTGCGAGCTTGGTGGACTTCACAAGCTACTGGCTTTACTTACACAATCGCCACTGAAGCCTGGTGAACTCCAGAGTGGCCCCAGTTATTTTTGGCCCTTGGCATACCTGTCCCACGTGGTATGATGGAATGAACCAGGGTCTGGGATCCTGGACGTGGACACCTGAGCTGCCTCACTCTGGCCTCCTCCCCATGGCCTGAAGTGGTAACATTCGGGATGCCAGAGTGTTGGCGGAGTGCGCAGGCCATGCCTCCTCGGGTTCTTGGGCAGCGACAATGGTAGTTTCTTCCCTCGTCCACTGGCCTAGCCAAGAATGCCCCACCAAGACCTCCTAGTGCTGCTAGACAAACCTACATCCCCCTTCCTAGGCTCCCTGTGTCCTTATAATTGCCCCAGCTCCAAGCATCCCTCCTCTCCGCGCCGGCGTCTGTCACCTATCATCGGCAGCTACTACCCAATGCTCCCGTCAGGTCCAGAAAGAGAAAAAGCAGCAGGAAGGATGGGAGGCGTGTCACTCCTGTGTGCCCCAAGGTGTTAAAGCACTTTCCCCAGATCTGTCTCCGAGTGCCCGTGGCCAAGGTCACGGAGCAGGGAAAGGCCATGCCCCCACTCCCAACTCTGTCTCCAGCCCTGGCCTCAAATCCATTAGAAATGGGGAAACAACTCAACAGAACGGGCTCAGGCTCCGAGAGGCACCCGACAGGGAAGGCGATGGAGGCGGTGCCCGGCAGGGGAACGATGCCCCTTCTCCCGGCCACAGGAGACAGCAAAGTCACACAACAGTGACCCGGCACGGCACACCATCAGGTGTGCCCTGTGGCACCGCCTCCCCACACTCACCCCATTCGCAGCGGGTGCCCTTCGGGCCAGGGCTGCGCATGGGATCGGGCTGGCCATACCCCCTTCCAGGACCTGCAACTAGAACCCAGAGAAGAGCCGGCAGCTGGGAGGTGAAGGCCCTGAGGGACTGAGGTGGCCATCTGGAGGCGGCCCCAGCAAGTGGGTATGTGAGCTCACAGAGAGCAGTTCCCAGAGAGAGGAACCCCCAGTGGCCTCCAGGTCAACGTGAGGTGGACGTTTCTGAGGTGTCTCCAGGCTGGCCTCCAGGTCAACGTGAGGTGGACGTTTCTGAGGTGTCTCCAGGCTGAGCATGTCATGTGCTTTAACTCATTTAACTCCCTGCCCCACGAGCAGGCTCAGATGAGGACTCATAGACACTGAGAGACCTTGGGGTTTGTGAGATGCCCTGACACCCTTGAAAACGCCTGAAGCTTTTCTGAAGGCACCTGTGGTTTACACCAAGCAAGCCTGAAGACAGTGGGTGGCCTGCTCCTTGTGTTCTCTGCCATTGCTGTTATTGTCACAGGTCCCCCTCCTTTCTGGGCGTGTGCACTCTGGGCAGCCCTCCCCAGGCAGGGCTGGAGGCCGTTTGCAATGTTCAGCCCCGTTTTCAGTACAAAGTAAGACAAATGATCCCAGGTCAAGAGGGCACCATGATAACACTGAAACCACCAGCCTAGAGCAGGTGGGCACTTTGAGGCTGGTGTCTTAACACCTGCTTAGGGACAGGAGCCAGAGTAGCAGGCCCTGCCAGGGTCTGGGAGAGGAACTGGGTGGGCTCTCCATAAAGGAACAAGAAAAGGCTAAATTGTTGCGGGTATGGGCCCTGAACTTTCTTTCCATCTTCAAAGAGGGATGTGCAGAGCTGGGAACTAACACAAAAACCAGTCTGGAACAGAGGACCGCACTAGGCCCCCACAGAGTCAACCACCCCACAGAAGCCTGTTCCTGCCAAAGATCTGCACTACAGACAGACATTCGGAGTCCTGAAGGCTGTTCAAGGGCATGCCAAGGGAAGGGGCGGCTCCAAAGCATGACTTTAGTTTACAGAGACAGCTGCCCACCTGCCCACGTTGTGGGTTGCCATGACGTAGAGCACCTCAGTGGTCTTTATCCGCACCATGTCATCGGTATCCTTCAGCAAAGCTTTCAGGGTTTCCAGGCAGCCTGCAAGGCATTAAAAAAAAACACTTTGAATATTTGCCAGTCTCAGAAATCGACTAACCTAGAAGCCAACAGGTGAGCCTATGGCAGGCAACAAGAGAGTACAGAATCCCGTCACTCACAGGGGATTTGTTCCAAGATCCCCAGTGGATGCCTAAAACCACGAATAGTACCAAACCCTAGATGTACTACATTTTTTCTTATACATAGATACATAGGATAGAGTTTAACTTATAAACTAGGCACAGTAAGAGATTAACAACAATAATAACAAAATAGAACAATTACAATATGCTGTAATAAAAGTTATGTGCCTGTGCTCTGCCTTTCAAAATATCTTACTGTGCCACATTCATCCTTCTTCTTAGGAGGATGTGAGATTCGTGATGAAATGAATGACGTAGGCATTGTGACCTAGGGCTAGGCCACTGTTTACCTCTAACAATCTGTCAGAAAGAGGACCATCTGCTTCCAGACTGTGGCTGACTGTGGGTAACTCTGACTGTAAAGTGAAACCATGGATAAGGCACCCCCCAGAAGTCCCACTGCTTTGGGTCATGGGGAAATTGTGTCAGTTATGAAGAATTTCAGAGTCACTGAAGGAGTCTCTGTGTGCTAGAAAGGCTCACCCCTAGGGACTGTTTCATCTAACCCCCGTCGTGAATCCCATGCATGCTTCCTAACAGTGCCTTCTCTCGCAGTCCACCACAGGGTTAAGAAAATGGCCTGTGCCTTTAGAGAGACCAGAGGTCAAATTCTAACCCTGTTCCAGACTAGTCATGTAACCCTAAATGGGTTACACCTGGGGATGCCAGATTGAGCAAATAAAAATCCTGCTTTATTTATTTGTCCGGCAACCCTAGCCTCACAGCCCTTCTCTGAGCCTTGGTTGTCCTATCTGTAGGTTGAGTATACTCCTTCCCTCCCAGGGCATGTGCTATGAGGACTAAAAATAACACAGGCAGTGCACATGGGTGGTGCTGGCCCAGAGCCGGGCTCACTAAGGAGCAGCCCTAATTGTTGGATCTCTGACTGTGTCCAAGACCATGCGAGGACCACCATCTCCTCTGGAATTAACCTAGCCCTTCAGCTAAGACTGGAGGGAAATGAAACAGTTCATCCATCATGTGCCTGATCTGGGAGAGGTGTAAGCATTCCACGGAAATCCCCTCAACTCTTACCTTGGTAATTAGGACTGAGTAGGAAACAAGGGGCAGAGGTCCTAGGTGTATGTATGGTTTCAGTAGGGTATGTGCCTATCTTCATGACTGCCTTATGGATGAGACAGATAAACAGGTCTGTTTGCTGGAGTCATGACCGCCTTGTTGAGCTACATGGTCACCAGGGCTGTGACACTCACCTATGTTGATGGCCACGTAGACATGCTCAGGGTCATGCACAAGGTCACACAGATCCATAAGGGCTTTCTGCCTCATCACTAGGTCCTCTGACTGCAGCTCCTCTTTCAGCTTGGGCAGGGCCCGACAGCCATAGGCAATGGCAGTCTGGGTGGGGTTGATGGCAGAGGGGAGGTGCATAGAGATTCGGGAATGGGCCATCTTTCCACGCCTGCAGAGGGCAACTCTCTAGCTTTTGAAATGAAGCTCTGCAGAAAGCACTGATAAAAAGAACCCAAAATATTGTTGTTACTACTATTGTGATTTTGAAGCCACTTCTCATTGGATCCCCAAAACTGTAATTGAAGCCAGGTGGATAGTTTTCCTTCCGTGTCACAGGTGAGCAAACTGAGGCTGAGAGCCGTGAAGGGATCTGCTCAAGGTCACAGTGAAGATCAGTGGCGGCCCAGGGTTATCGCATGCTTAAGGGCAGCAGAAACTGATACTTTACAGGCTGGGCCTTCAGTCACAGGCACAAAGAGACAAACCAAACCAAATAAGCAAACACTAATTTGGTCGTCAGATTTAGTGATTATCTTGTGCCAGCAATACTTAGTACCTAACTCAACTACTCAAGAAGGAGGGGAGTTGTATTATCCACATTTTACATAGCAGGAAGTTGAGGTTTTATGAGCAAGGAGCTTCCTGGAGGTCAGGGAACTGGTAAGTCCAGGAATCAGTGTTTGGATCCAGGTTCAGCTCATTTACCCATCAGGGACCCATATTCAGATGCTTCTGACACAACCATAAAAAAGGAATTAAGATTAAAGTGTGATTTATTTTTATTATACACATACACACTTTGAGCCACTGTAGGCAATGTGGCTTCATAGTTAAGAACAGGCTCTGGGCCCAGGCCACGGGTTGGCCCTTTATAAGTTAGTTCCTCTCTTTCTACAGCTGCAAAAGGTAGGGAATAATAGCCCCTGCTTCCACCCCTCCCTGACTTATATTAACTGATGCTCATGAGCCTGGCACCCCAGGGCTCCAGATATGCTGACTGTGGTTATTATTTGGTGGCGGTGGCAGCTGTTATGGCAATTAGTCACAGTGACAGACCCCAGCCCTATAGGAATGGCCAACTCCAGTAAAAGAGGTGGGCCGGATTCTGACTCTGGGCACCAGGCGACCAGGGAAGGAGGGGAGGGGACGGGGCTGGGAGGGACGCTGCCTTTTCCCATCTGGGCTGCTCTCGAAGGGAACAGTGGGCGCCAGGGACAGGGGCCCTTCTCTCGAAGGGTCATGCGCTGCAGGAGTCGGGCCACCGATGAGAAAGCCTTGAGGGTGAGGACGGCCCCGTATGAACTAGTCTGGGTGGGTCTCGGCGGCGGGGTGAGGGGGGGGTCCCTTATTCCCAGAACCCTGTGCTGCCGCCCAGCTCACCTGCCTCAGTGCTCGGTTCCGGTAGCGCAAGCCCGTTGCCTGGAGACCCGGTTGCCAGGCAACCCCAGCGGCGTCAGCAACGCGGCGCTCTGCGCCCACGGCGCAGCCGCGAACAGCGCCCGGTAAAGGGCTAGGTGTAAAGTGGGGAAAATGTCTTTAAGAGGGTTACTGTGGGGAATAAAGGCGGCCCAGCTTTGTTCATGGTCAGGGGAAGGGAAGTACGCCTTTCTCTATACTGAACACTGAGTAATCCCGTGAAATAATAACATACCCAGTTTACCTATATGAATCTCAAAGAGGTTCAGTAGCTTCCCCCAAATCACACAGGCCTGACCCCAGGACTGCCTACCCCTCGCCCGTGCTCCTTGCTCTGCAGGCTGACTGTCTGGTATTGACTCAGATCAGCCCATGCCATGGATCTAACACACTGCTGGCCAATGCAATTGTGCTTGAAGGCACGCCAGACCCAGCCATCCCCTGCATAAAACCCTCCCACGGCCCGCACTGGTCTCAGGACAGAGTCCACACTCCTAGCCTGACATTCAAGGCCCTTGGTGACGGCCTTCTCCAGCCATACTGGATTGTCTCTTAACCCCCCAAATGGTCAACTCTTTCCTACAGCCTGGGCTGCGTGTAACACTAACCACCTCTTTGTCCTTCAGGACACGATTTGGTGTGTACTTCCTCCATGAAATCTATCTTCTCCACAACTCCAAATTAGTAAGTGATCCCCTAGTTCCCTCCCCTAAGTCTATTTACTTCTCTGTTCCCCCCAGCAGGCTCCAACTTCCTTGACAGCGGAGGCCATGTCAGTTCTGTGTACTTGCTTCTCCAGGGCCAGAAATATACCAGAAGGCTTTCAGTAAGCGTGGACTAAATGAGTGGTTAAAGGACTTGAATCAGGCCTTATAGTCTGCAGAGCACTTTCACCATCTCCTGTGATCCTCACAACAAACCTTTGAAGTAGACAGCTGGGCTCATCTTATAGCCGAGTAGAGGCATAGGAGCAGGTAGAGCCAGCTCACACAAGTCCAACCCTTAGACGGGAGCCTTAGCAGTGATACCAACGAAGTCACCAAGCATCAGCCTCCCTCACACTTGGCTTTGAAATGCTGATATCTGACTTCAGTCTGTGTGCCAAGGATCCCACAATGAGATGCAGAGATTTGCCCCCTATTGTTGTTCTTTAAAGGATCAAGTTAGAAAGAGTCTCTCTAAACCAGAGCATCTTAGCTCTTTAAGGAAGTTGGTGTGGAGAGCACTGGGCTGGAAGTCAGGAAATCTGGATGCCAATTCTAGTTCTAACTCACTAGGCAAATCCTTTTGATTGTGTGTCTTAGATTCCTTGTCTGTGAAATCAGGAAGCTGAATCAAGTAAATTCTCAAAGCTGGGAACACTGAGCTTCTCAGAATCTGGTTACACAGTCTTTTTATTTTAATTATCCTTTAATTTTATTTTCCAAACTCCTTTTTTGTGATCTTTTTAAATATACACATCCCATTGTATGTAGTTATATGTAGCATGTATGTTAATTGGTGAAACATAAAAATATAATAGCCACCTGTGAATTCACCACCAGAAGAACATCATTACTGCCTGCAGCCTCTCCTCCTACCCATCCAGCCCCACGAGCCTCACTCTCCAAATGGAAACTAGCCTCCAGGAGCTCAGTGACTCGGGTCAGTTTTTAAACAGCTATGAATTACAGAAATTAATTGTGTGACATGAGCTCTACAAACCAGGCCTATGACACTCAGGCATCATTAGATTCAGACTGTGTAGATGAAGGTCAGTAAATGGTAGGTAGGTATGTCCATCCCTTGCTGTTGGAGGGTGTGGCCTCCAATCAAACGCCAGTGCATTTGGCAAGAGCAAGAGCTCTGAAGACTAGGAGGCATCTGTGGGAAAGACTCGAGAGAGGAAAGCACTCTAAAACACATCAGGGCTGACCAGGAAGGGCCAGAGATGGGGGATGTTATTTATTCCCTGTGTTCCAAATTGTTTATTTTCATTTGGGTTACTTATTGAATAGGCAATATGTTCACATAGAGGAAAATCCAAAAATTACAAAAGTAAAATGTCCCCCTCCCTCCTGGTTCCTGGGCCAGTGGTTGGCTGTCCCTCCCCTCTGGCAACCACTGGTATTTTTTCCAGAGACAAACTAAACTGATACACATATATACAACTCATTTACTTGTTAATGTTGCGGCAGCATACTTCAAAAACGCTGTTCTCCCCTTTCTTTCTAAAAATTTAATACTTGTTCATTCCCTTAACATTCACTAAATATCTGCAATGGGCAGGCACTGTTAAGCCACGACAGTGCTTCCAGGAACTAAACACAAAACCCCTGCTCTCGTGACTCCCAGTGGGGGGAGCTAGACAGTCAACATCAATTATGTAATGTTAGACAATAGTTAGTGCCTGGGAGAAACAGAGCAGAATAAGAACTAGGAGGATGCTGCAGTTGTAAATAGGGTGCTCAGGGGAGGCCTCATGTAGAAGTGACATCTGAGCAAACTGGAAGAAGGCGAGGGAGGGGGAGCGATGTGATTATCTGGGAAATGCCTGTCAGGAAACAGTCAGAGCAAATCCCCTGGTGCCTGGCTTGTTGCAGGAACAGCAAGGAGACCAGCCGAGCATGTGCGGGACGGAAGGTGGGGGTGGGGTGGGCAGTAGAAGAGAGAGGAAATGGGCCCCAGCAAATCACGTGGGGCCTCTGGGGCCACCAAAGATTTCATCAAATCTGAGAGAGAGGAGAAGCCATTTGGGAGGGTTTGGAGCCAAGGAATGACATGATCTAATCTGAACTGGGAGTAGGAGGGGGTCAGGGTGGAAGCAGGGAGACCAGCTGCAGGGAGAGAAGGTGATGGCTTGGACCAGGGTGATAGCAGCGGAAGTGGGAGGGAAAGAGAGGATACGGATTTACCGATGGATCAAATACGGGGTGCGAGAGAGTCAAGCGATCTTGGAAATCCTCCATACCAATGTATAAGGAAAAACACGAACTCTTTAGATAGACAGGAAATTTTGTATTTAATACATTATGAAAATAAACACAGACTTTTCACAGAATCCCTACCAGAGATACCTCCTCTCCCCGGCACGGTGATCACCGGGGAGGCGGGTTGCAAGAGTTTCTCCACGCGCAGCCCTATCCAGACCCCACCCCTGGAGCCCAGGCCCACCCGCTGCCCCCGAGACCCGCCCACCTCCCCGCCCGCAGGCCCCGCCCCCGTTGCCATGGTGCTTGCCGGGGCTTGGGCGAGTCCTGCGTCTCTCCCCCGGCCGCGGTGTTGTCGGGCGCGCGCCGCTCCCAAGAGGCTCCGGTTGCTACGGTGATCGTTCGTGCAGGCCGCGTCTGCTGCAGCTTCCGCTGCGAAGCCCGCCCAGACCTCGCCGTGCACATCCAGGATTCGTCAGACCCTTCGGAGCCCGCGCGCCGCCCGTTGCCTAGGTGATCGCCGCCGCGGCCGGTGCCGCCAGACCCGGCGGGGCCACGCGGGAAGCCTCCACGGCCGCCGCGGTGAGTCCGCCGCCCCCGCTCTCCCACGCTCGCCTGCCTCTAAGCAGGCACGTCCCGGAGGTCCAGGCCGGGGGGCGTCGCGCCCACACCCCCTCCCCCCGCCGTATCCCGGGCGCTGGGGCTTGCAGGCCCTGTGCACTCACCCAACGCCCAGGCCTGTGCTGGTCGCTGGAGGGAAGCCGGGTCGGATCGGGGAGGACAACCAAGGCCACCCTGGTGGGGAGAGGGGTGGAGCGGAGGACACGCACCGCCGTTGACCAAGTGTGATGGGCCAGGCTCTGAGCAGGTGAGGGCCTTCAGGAAAAGGCCCGTGGGCTGAAAGCTGAGGCCCCCGACCCACCTCTAGCCTTCCATTCCTCAGACACTAGAAGCCGGGGACTCCTCCCCATTCTACACCCCACACCCCTTCTGATGCACAGCCGGGCTTGTGCCATGCCTCGCTCACATCCCAGTTATGACTCAGAGGGGGCCCGCTTCTGGTTGGACACCCCACGGGAGGAGGCCGAGGTCTTCTTGACTGCTAGGCAAGCCTGGTCTCCTCTAACACTACCACCACCATACTGCCTGCAGATCCAAAGATGTGACCTCTGGCCCATGCTCCGCACAGAGAAGGAGGCCTTGCATATGGTTTTTAAAATGCTGCGAAGTTAGGCCCACACTTGCAAGTGAGTCGCCAGGGTTCTGCACAGCTCCCTAACCTTTCCCCTGGTTGGGTCCACAGGACAGTCTGGAAGGATGAGGTCCTCCCTGATGCCTTTGGGGCCCCCTGTGAGCCGGGACCGCATCATCACCAGCTTCCCTAAGGTAAAGAATCCTTAGGCCAGCCCTTTATTTGTGCACTGTTCTCCCGACACCATGGCCACACCCAGCTTTCCCCACCCATGCTCACCACTGGAAACAAAGCACGTGAATCCAAGAAGTCAGTCCCTCACTGACAGACCTCAGGGACTTACCAGACTCCTTAAGACACTGGAGACTTAGCAATGACTTGCCCAAGGTGGGCCAGCAAATTAAGGGTGACACCAGGAGGCCGTGTGGCACGGAAGTGAAAGGCACGGACTTTGAGATCAGATAGCCTAGGTGTGAGTCCTGTCTCTGTCATTTAGCTGTGTGACCATGGGTGAGTCCCCACCTGGCCTCTTGGGTCTGTCCCCTCTGCTGCTCCTGGGGACTTACAAGACTTTGAAGTCTGAAGCTACTGACAAGATTGAGGCCAGATATGTCAGGGGTTTCAGGGAAAGCTGATGAGGCTGCCAGCCTCGGGAGGGAAGGATGGGGTGCTGGGAAGCAAGCCCCCATCTCGCAGCTTTGCTCAGCAATGGAGCTGTGGCTTCCCAGGACAATGGTCCATCTGTTTGTCTCTTTCCAGTGGTACACGCCCGATGCCTGCCTGCAGCTCAAAGAGCATTTTCATGGTCAGGTCAGCACCGTCTGCCAGAGCAGGAACACAGGGACTGTTGGGTGAGCGCCACCTCAGCCCGGGGGTGCGGGATGTGGGGGAGATGGGGAAGGAATGCATGCAGGAATGAATGTGTGAATGAACAGAGGTAACACACAGACTATACCGGTGCAACCCAGGACAGGCCTGAAGACCACTGGGATTTGTATCTAGCCTTACTTGGCACACCTCTGCCATATGGAACCGCTTTCCCTTTTCTCAGTAAGTCAGGCACCTGATTTTTCAGCCTGAGGTGTCAGCGTATGTCTGGAATGTCTGGCCTGCTCTTCAGGACCCAGTGTAATGTCAAGACATCTGGCGGCCTTCTCTGCTCCAGAACTAGAGGCCGCCTGGGAGCAGAGTAGACACAGCCTTGAGCCCTTGCAGGCTTGGCCAGGTGACATGCACCAGGTCACCAGGTGACACAGAGGTGCCCTCTTGCTGTCTGCAGGCTGAGGAAATGCCTGGTCAGATGTTTACCTGTTGAGCATCTTTGGCGTGAGTGCGGAAGCTCTTAAAGTATCACCAGGAGTCCCGGGAATGCTGCTGCAGGGAACACAGCACATGTGCAGTGAGGTGGCAGCTGCTCTCAGTGCACAGGGTCCCCAAAAGTGTGAGATCCCAGACGTGCAGACCTGAGTCCTGTCCACAACTCGCCTCTTCACCTGCCTGGCCCTTGCAGACACCTCTAAGGAAGCAAGTGGCCGTGATGTCCCAGTCAAGAAGGACCTGCCTGCAAGGAGCTGTAGCCCACACGGGCACACAGCCCCTGGCCGGGAAGGAGAGCCCAAGGGCGGTGCCCCGTGCCCATATCCCCTGCACGTGGGCGCTGTGTCTGCACTTCCTCACTGCGCCCCCAGCCCGGACACAGCCCCACCTGGGGCCCTTCCTCCATTCCTCCAGCCTGTGATCATGCCCAGCTCTAATCCTTATGACAGGGACTTGGGCCCAGTGGGGTCAGGGGACTGCCCCTGGAACAGCAGAGCCACTAGAGCAAATACAGGCCCTCCTGCCCTCCCCTCCAAGGGCCAGGGATGGGGACAGACACCACAGAGTGTCTCAGCAGGTGGCTCATCCCCTGTCCAGGATTGAGGGGTGGGTCACAAGTGGGGAGCACAGGGAAGGAAGGGTTGTGTGTGTGAAGATGCTCTTGTGACCGTGCGGGAGAGCAACATGGCCGTATTCTTAACAGGCTGAAACTCTCCAAGGTGGTTGTCGTCGGCGATCTCTACGTGGGCAAGACCAGCCTCATCCACAGGTGGGCCCGCCGGCCGCTCCTCCCAGCACCGGGAGGCCCAGATAACATTGTCATAGTGGAAACTGTGTAGCTGCTGAGGACCACATCTCACAGGGGGTGCAAGAAATTGGGGCTGAGGGCTCGGGGGGAGAGTGGGGCATCCTGGGAGCCTGGCACTCATCACACTGTCCCTGGCGCCCCAGGCTCACCTCACTGTCCTCCCTGCCAGCGGATGCCCGGCTTCCCTCTCCCTGGCCCTGTTTGCCTCCCGGGCGGCTCCAGCCGCTCTTCCCCTTCACAGCCCTTGTTGACAGCTGAGCCGTCCATCCACCACGGTCTCTGCGGACCATCAGCTTACATTCCCTATGGGTGGATTTTTGTTGCCTCTAGACTTTGCACAACCTCTCTGGTGACTTCCTCTGCTCCCATAGGTTTTGCAAGAATGTTTTTGACCGTGACTATAAGGCCACCATCGGAGTAGACTTTGAAATTGAGCGCTTTGAGATCGCTGGGATTCCCTACAGCCTGCAGATGTAAGTCACCCCTATACCGGGCCGTGTCCTGTGTGGCTCGTGGGGGGGCTTTGTGGAGGCTCCTGGGAGGGCCTTCACAAGCCCCTTCTGGACTGTGCCCCGTGTCGCTCAGCGAGGACCCCCCTGGACCAGCAGGCCTGGGGTGGTCGTGTGCAACAGGCATCCCCACGTCCCCAAGACCCTGACAGTCCCTCAGTCCCCATGCATGTCTCGTGCTGGTCATCAGACCTGGGAAAGTCCTCCCAGCCTGATGTGCCTACCCATCCCTGTCGTCCCCTGATGCCCCCACCTCTCCAGGTTCTGGCTCTGTGTCCCCGCCCCTCCCCTGCCTGGTCCTCCATGATCCCACTCACCAGGTCAACCAGGTCGCCTCGGCAAGTGGCTTCAGACCTCCGAGCCTCTGTTCCCATCTAGAAAATGGGGCCAAAACTGATCCCTGCATGCCAGGCTCTAGGGGAGGCCACACAGTCCATATGCCTTCCTCAGGCCTGCTGCATGCACCACCCCACCCCACCGCCCTTCCTCCGCTGCCTCTGCCCCTCTCCCTCTGTCTGTCTGCCTTCTGACAGACACCAGGCCTCTGCTCTTTATCGCCCATTAGCTGTGGCCTTTCCCTTTAGTTTCCCTCAGAATAGCCCAGAGGCTCTCCCTCAGGCTCACACTTCCCATCAGAGCTCTGGACCTTGCCTCCCCTCTGCTCTGGCACATGGAAGATGCTGAGGCCTGCCTGTGCCCCAGCCCTGCCCGCTGCTGCACGGCCCTCTCCCCATCCCAGCCTTCCCTGTGTGGCTGCCCCTGTGCCCCCTTGCCTGCTGATATTCACCAGGCCTCTGTCCCGGTTCTCTTCCCCTTTCTCCTTGGGGTTCACACCTGCCCCTCTGGCTTCATTCCTCCATCCTCTGTGCCCTGCCCAGGCCAAGCCTGAGGATCGTGTCGTCCATGTGGCACTCACCCTCTCCTGGAGCTCAGCCCCTGACTCTGTCCAGAGGGTGCCCTCTTCTCTAAGGACAGCCCCAGTGCAGACTGAGAGACAAGCAGCACCCTGACTCGCACCTAAGGGAGGGTACAAGGTCAGACCAGAGCAGAAGAGGCTGTGAAACCCAGGGCTGGGTGATCGAGGCCACCTGGAGCCAGGATTGCTGAGAGGAGCAAAGAGCTGCTGGGGCAGCAGAGGTGGAGGCGTGCAGACAGTGGCCTATGGCTGGCTCACCACAGTGGCCGCTGGCTGCGTCTCGTGAGACCAGGGGCGCTCCTGGCTTAGCTCCCCACTCCCCTGCAATGAGGCTACTGCTGGCCACCCAACGGGCCCCACCCCAGGCCACCCTCCTGGCTCCCTACCCAGGGTCAGCTTCAGAAATGAAAGAAAATATGAATGAAAGAATAGGGCCAAAATGTTTCATATCATGCTGGATCACTCAAAAAATTTTCAGACTCTAGTCTTATTCATGGCTTATTTACTTTTCAGTTTACTGAGGAAAATTAAAATTTGATCTGTTCATTTACAAAGAGATGGACTTTGGGGGCTCAGCCCTGCATACTGATGTCCTGGGTGGATAGATCTCTGCTGCAGCACGCCTGTGGCAGTCATCATTAACCAGTTCTTTTACATGGAGCCAGGGCTCAGCTTCTCCAGAGAGCCAGAGCCATCCAGGAGATGCAAGCCATGTCCCTGTTAGACACCCCCACCCGGGGAGCTGAGCATCCCCTCCTCT
>JAVSCE010002151.1:0-36512 GCA_032199065.1 Smutsia gigantea
AAATCCTTTATCTCTCTCTGCCTCAGCTGCTCTGTACTCCTGTTCTCTGTTTTCTATTCCATTAACAGTCTCTGCATCTCATCCATTCTGCTGTTAAGCCCGTCGATCGCTTGTCTGATTTCTGCATTGTCTTTCCTCAGTTCCCTCACTTCCTCCCTCAGCTCTTGCACATTTCTCTGTAGGTCCATCAGCATGGTTATGACTTTTATTCTGAATTCTTTTTCAGGAAGACTGTGCATTTCCATCCCTTCGACTCCCTCTCTGGGGTTGTCTGGTTGATTTTGGTCTGAACCATATTCCTCTGTCTTTTCATGGCTATAGAATTGGTCACTGATAGTTGCCACGTATGTCAGCTGGGCTCTTTAAGACTTTAAAAAGAGAAGAAAAAAAAAGAAAAAAAAGAAAGAAAGAAAGAAAGAAAGAAAAGAAAAAACAAAACAAAACAAAAAACAAAACAAAACAAAAAAAACAAAAAAATGCCCACCGACGTAGATTCTGTGGAATGCTCTAGGTGGCGCTATTGCCCCACTATTCCACAGCTGTGACTCTGCCGCTCCGCAGGGCCCTTTATCGCTCTGGCAGGGGTGGGAACGAATAGGAGGCTGTTGATCTCAGTGAGAAGTGTTAAGTATGGCTACGCTTCCTCAGTCGCCAGCTAAGGCGTCTGAAACTCCCCAGGACTCCCAGCCTGCTGGGCTGAGTGTGCTGGGGCGATCCGGCTCCTCCGCTGGGCTCCTGTCTCTTTAAGACCGCTGAAGAAAGCGTGCGCTTTTTTTTTTTCCTTCCTGGGAGCCGGCTGCAAGCACCCTGGCGCGTTCCCCGCTCAGATCCTGCCCCTCTGTCTCTCCAATCTCCGCTGCACTGCACAATGTGGGTCAGCGCTCCCCGCGCAGATCACCGGGGCTGGCTACTTCGCGGGGTGTGCTTCCACTCCCTCCCGGCTCTGAATCCTCTCCTCCCGCCGGTGCGCTGGGGTGGGGGAGGGCTCAGGTCCCGCCGGGTCGCGGCTCCGTATCTTACCCGCCTCTTGGTGTGCCGAGTCCTCTCGGGTGTAGCTGCACGCTGTGCGCTTTCCTGTGTATTCTCGTCTCTCTTTTAGGAATAGATGTATTTTCTGTGTTTTTGTAGATAAATATAGTGTTGGGAGGAGATTTCTGCTGCTCTGCTCACACCGCCATCTTCCCGGAAGTCTGGGATCCTGTTTTATTAGCATAAATTCCTATGAGTGGAATTCCTGGGTCAAATGGTATTTCTATTTTGAATTTTTTGAGGAACTTCCATACTGCTTTCGACAATGGTTGTACTAATTTACATCCCCACCAGCAGTGTAGAAGGATCCCCTTTCTCCACATCCTCACCAGCACTTGTTGTTGTTTGTCTTTTGGGTGTTGGCCATCCTAACTGGTATGAGGTGATACCTCATTGCAGTTTTAATTTGCATTTCTATGATGATTAGCCATGTGGAGCATCTTTTCATGTGCCTGTTCGCCATCTGAATTTCTCCTTTGGAGAAGTGTCTGTTCAGATCCTGTACCTATTTTTAATTAGGTTATTTGCTTTTTGGTTGTTGAGGTGAATGAGCTCTTTATATATATTGGATGTCAACCTCTAACAGATATGTCATTTATGAATATATTCTTCCATACTGTAGGATGCCTTTTTGTTCTACTGATCGTGTCCTTTGCTGTACAGAAGCTTTTTATATTTAGTCCCATTTGTTCACTTTTGCTTTTTTTTCCCTTGCCCATGAAAAGTTGCTTATATTTATATTCAAGAGAGTTTTGCCTGTGTTTTCTTCTACGAGTTTTATGGTTTCACAACTTACATTCATGTCTTTGATCCATTTCAGGTTTATTTTTGTGTATGGAGTTAGACAGTAATACAGTTTCATTCTCTTACATGTAGCTGTCCATTTTTGCCAACATCAGTTGTTAAAGAGGCTCTCATTTCTCCATTGTATGTCCATGGCTCGTTTATCACATATTAATAGGCCCTATATGTGTGGGCTTATATCTTGGCTCTTTATTCTGTTCCATGATCTATGGGTATGTTCTTGTGCCAGTACCAAATTGTCTTGATTACAGTGACTTTTTAGTAGAGCTTGAAGTTAGGGAGCATCATCCCTCCTGCTTTATTCTTCCTTCTCAGGATTGCTTTGGCTTTTTGGGGTCTTCAGTGGTTCCCTATGAATTTTAGAAGTACTTATTCCAGTTTGTTGAAGAATGCTGTCAGTTTTGTGATAGGGATTGCATTGAATCCATAGATTACTTTAGGCAGGATGGCCATTTTGACAATATTAATTCTTCCTATCCATGAGCATGGGATGTGTTTCCATTTATTGGCTTCTTCTTTAACTTCTCCCAAGAGTATCTTGTAGTGTTAATGGTATAGGTATTTCACTTCTTTCATTAGGTTTATTCTTAGGTATTTTATTCTTTCTGAAGCAATTGTGAATGGAATTGTTTTCCTGATTTTTCTTTATGCTAATTCATCATTAGTGTATAGGAATGCAACACATTTCTGTGTATTAATTTTGTATCCTGAAACATTGCTGAAATCAGATATTAATTCTAGTAGTTTTGGAGTGGATTCTTTAGAGTTTTTTATGTACAATATCATGTCATCTGCAAACAGTGACAGTTTAACTTCCTTACCAATCCGGATGTCTTTTGTTTCTTTGTGCTGTCTGATTGCCATGGTCAGGACCTCTAGTACTATGGTGAATAAAAATGGGGAGAGTATGCATCCTTGTCTTGTTCTTGATAGTAGAGGAAAAGCTTTCAGCTTTCATTGTTAAGTATGATGTTGGCTGTGGGTTTGTCATATATGGCCTTTATAATGTTGAGGTACTTGCCCTCTATACCCATTTTGTTGAGAGTTTTTATAATAAATGGTTTTTGAGTTTTGTCACATACTTTTTCAGCATCTCTGGAGATGATCATGTGACTTTTGTCCTTCTTTTATTGATGTAGTGGATGATGTTGATGGATTTTCTACTGTTGTATCATCCTTGCATCCCTGGGATAAATCCCACTTGATCATGATGTATGATCCTCTTGATGTATTTTTAATTTGGTTTGCTAATATTTTGTTGAGTATTTTTGCATCTATGCTCATGAGGTTTATTGGTCTGTAGTTTGTTCTTTTGTGGTGTCTTTGCCTGGTTTTGTTATTAGAGTGATGCTGACTTCACAGAATGAGTTTGGAAGTATTCCCTCCTTTTCTATTTCTTGGAAATCTTTAAGGAGAATAGGTAATATGTCTTCTCTAAATGTCTGGTAAAATTCAGTGGTGAAGCCATCTGGTATGAGCATTTTTTTCTTGGGTAGTTTTTGATAACTGGTTAAATTTCATTGCTGGTAATTGGTCTGTTCAGATTTTCTGTTTCCTCCTGGGTCAGTCTTGGAAGGTTGTATTTTTCTAGAAAGTTGTCCACTTTTTCTAGATAATCCAGTTTGTTAGCATATAATTTTTCACAGTGTTCTCTAATATTTATTTGTATCTCAGTGGTGTCCATAGTGATTTTTCCTTTCTCATTTCTGATTCTGTTTATGTGTGTAGATTCTCTTTTTTTCTTGATAAGTCTGGCTAGGTGTTTACCTATTTTGTTTATTTTCTCAAAGAACCAGCTCCTGCTTTCATTGATCCTTTCTATTGTTTCATTCTTTTCAATTTTATTTATTTCTTCTCTGATCTTTATTATGTCCCTCTTTCTACTGACTTTGTGCCTCATTTGTTCTTCTTTTTCCAGTTTCAATAATTGTGAATTTAGACTGTTCATTTGGGATTCTTCTTCCTTCTTTAAATAGGCCTGAATTGCTATATACTTTCCTCTTAGAACTGCCTTCACTGCGTCCCACAGAATTTGGGGCATTTTGCTGTTGTTTTCATTTGTCTCCATATATTGCTTGATCTCTGTTTTAATTTAGTCATTGATCCATTGATTATTTAGGAGCGTGTTGTTAAGCTTTCATGTATTTGTGAGCCTTTTTTTTTTGTACAATTTATTTTTAGTTTCATACCTTTGTGATATGAGAAGCTGGTTGGTACCATTTCAACCTTTTTTAATTTTCTGGGGCTCTTTTTGTGGCCTAGTATGTGAACTCTTCTTGAAAATGTTTCATGTGCATTTGACAAGAATGTGTATACTGTTGCTTTTGGATGGAGTGTTCAATAGATGTCTATTAGGTCCATCTGTTCTAACATGTTTTTCAGTGCCCTTGTCTCCTTACTTATTTTCTGTCTGGTTGATATGTCCTTTGGAGTGAGTGTTGTGTTGAAGTCTCCTGAAATGAGTGCATTGCATTCTATTTCCCCCTTTAATTCTGTTAGTTTTTGTTTCACATATGTAGGTGCTTCTGTGTTGGGTGCATAGATATTTATAATGATTATATCCTCTTGTTGGACTGAGCCTTTTGTCATTATGTAATGTCCTTTTCTCTTGTTTCTTTTTTTGTTTTGAAGTCTATTTTGTCTGATACAAGTACTGCAGCATTTTTTTCTCCCTATTGTTTGGATGAAATATCTTTTTCCATCCCTTCAGTTTTAGTCTGTGTTTGTCTTTGGGTTTGAAGTGAGTCTCTTGTAGGCAGCATATAGATGGGTGTTGCTTTTTTATCCATTCTGTAACTCTATGTCTTTTGATTGGTGCATTCAGTCCATTTACATTTAGGGTGACTATCCATATATAGGTACTTATTACCATTGAAGACTTTGGATTCATGGTTACTAAAGATTCAAGGGCAGCTTCTTTACTATCAAGCAGTCTACCTTAACTCATTTATTATGCTATTATAAACATAGTATGATGATTCTTTTTTCTCTCCCTTCTTTTTCTTCCTCCTCCATTCTTTATATGTTAGGTGTCATATTCTGTACTCTTTGTGTATCCCTTGACTGACTTTTTGGGTAGCTGATTTAATTTTCATTTGCTTAGTAATTAAGTGGTCTACTTCCTTTACTGTGGTTTTATTTTCTCTGGTGGCAGTTATTTAGTCTTAGGCACACTTCCATCTAGAGCAGTCCCTTTAAAACACACTTGCAGAGATAGTTTGTGGGAGGTTAACTCCCTCTATTTTTGCCTATCTGTGAATTGTTTAATCCCTCCTTCAAATTTGAATGATAATCTTGCCAAGTATGCTATTCTTGGTTCCAGGCCCTTTTGTTTCATTGAATTGAATATATCATGACACTCCCTTCTGGCCTGTAAGGTTTCTGTTGAGAAATCTGATGATAGCCTGATGGGTTTTCCTTTGTATGTGATCTTTTCTCTCTCTCTAGCTACTTCTAATACTCTGTCTTTGTACTTGATCTTTGCTACTTTAATCATTGTATGTCTTGGTGTTGTCTTCCTTGGTTCCCTTGTGTTGGAATTTCTGTGCACTTTCATGGCCTGAGAGATTATTTCCTTCCCCAGATTGGGGAAGTTTTGCAGTCATTTCCTCAAAGATACTTTATATCCCTTTTTCTCTCTCTTTTTCTTCTGGCACCCCTTTAATGCAAATATTGTTCAGTTTGGATTGGTCACTTAATTTTCTTTCATTCCTTTATTCTCTCTCTGCCTCAGCTCCTTTGTATTCCTGTTCTCTAATTTCTATTCCATTCACTGTCTCCTCTACATCATCTAATCTGCTTTTAATCCCTCAATTGTTTGTTTCATTTCAGTTTCTGTATTTTGTAAGGTGTCTATCTCCCTCTTGAATTGTCCCTTAGCTCTTGAATATTTTTCTATAGATCCATTAACAGGCTTATGACTTTTATTTTGAATTCTTTTTCAGGAAGATTGGTGTTTTCAGTCTGACCAAGCCCTCTTTCTGGTGTTCAAGGGGTTTTGGATTGAACTAGTTTCTTCTACCTTTCATAATCCTGAAATGATGGGAGTGGTCACAGGCAAGCAGTGTGTGTGTCTGCTGGGTGGACAAAGTCCCTTCCTGTTTCCTAGTAACAGTGCCTGTCTCCACTGTCTGGGCTATTCTGCTGCACACAGAGCGGCCTCTGGGTTAATCCCCTTAGCTGCTGTGGGCGGGGCAGCCCTCAGTATGGCCTAGGTGATGGTGGGTGTTGCAGGCAAGCAGCGCAGTTATTTTCCATGAGGACAAAGTCATTTTGTGCTTCCTGGTCACACTGCCTGTCTCTGCTGACAAGGCCGGTTAGCCATGCAGGAAGGAACCTCTGTGTTAAGCTGCATAGTTGCTATAGGCAGGGCTACATCCAGCTGGTCTATAGCAATGGCGGGGACAGCAGGTTTGCCTCCAGGTGCCAGCCGGGAAGAAGAAGCGTCAGGCTGCTGATCGTGGTGAGGGACCTCAGGGATGCCCTTGCCAGCCAGGGGGATGGAACATCTGAAGCTCCTGAAAGTTCCCAACCTATTGGGCTGAGTGTGCCAGGACTGTTTTGTCCACCTGTTCCTTTTCCTAAACCCTTACCCCTTTAGCAGCCCTCTCACTGTTGATAAATCTTTCAAAGCACCTGCTTTTCTTCTGTCCCAGGGCAGCTGGTTGTGGGAATCTGTTTGCAGTCTTAGTCTCTGAGTTCTGTTTTTAGCCCCTCTAATCTCCAGAGCACCATGCAGTGTGGGTTTGTGCTCCTGGATTAGATTTCTAGGGATGAGTATTTAGCAGTCCTGGGCTTCACTCCCTACCTGCTCTGATTCTCTTCCTCCTGCCGGTGAGCAGGGTTTGGGGGAGTGCTCCAGTCCTGCCAGGTCAAGGCTTTTTTACTGTACCCTTTTCCATGAGATGTTCACTTCTCCATGAGATATAGACTGTCTGGTGTACTCTTACTTCTGGTCACTCTTTTAGGAATAGTTGTGTTTGTTGTATTTTCAGAATATGTGTGGGTGGTTTGGGGAGGAGATTTCCACTTCACTTCTCACTCTGCCATCTTTTTTCCTCTCCTCTTAGCCTCTCTCTACACATGGAAAGGATTATAGGAAATCACACACACAAAAAAAATCTTTAAACAATCTTTATAGTTACTTTGAAGATGTATTTAAAACAAAGATAAAGAATAAACAGAAGGGAGGGAGAAGGAGAGGCAGTAAGGAAAAAAGGAAAAGAAACAGACCAGAAAGGAAGAGACGGAGGAAGAAAGGGAGGCAGAGGGAGGAAGGAAGGAAAATTCCACATTTTAACCTTGGTTAAAGTGGGAATGAAAGCCTATTGGAAGCCCTTCTTTTTCAAAACTGTTGACACTAATAAGTAAGATGAGATTTCCTGGTTAATAAAGTATAGGATCTTATTCCCAGAAACATCATCTTTTTTAAGGTATTGAAGATCTTCTAGACAGATTGATGATCATATTGTTTAAATCACTTCTTGGCTTGCAGTATAGGTGCTCCTGCAGGCCACTGACATAAATAAGTCTTAGCATCTTGACAGATCACAAGATACAGCAGTTTTGTAATTCTTTACTTCTTTTTAACCTTTTACAAAGAAAGAACTTTCCACTGCAATTGAACTTTGCTGTAGTAGCTGATGGCCAAAACACTGAGATACCCAAACTGACTGGGAATGCTTGATTTCTCCTTGAGATCCCACTCATGTGATGATTTCATCCCTAGCTTGCCCTTCAGCTTGTATCAAAGTGAAGGAAGTTTCTCAATGGGAAGAATTCAAGGGAGTTCTTTCACCCCCTTCCTTCATGTAATTTAACTTCATTAACCTATTTTCAATTGCAGCTTTCACAGGAGGGAAAGATCTGTTCAATGAAGCACGCAGAAAATCCCCCAAGAGGTGACACTACAGAAGCGGAGCCTGACCCACAGGTATTTTGTCTATTTGCTTTGAGTATGTCAGAAAGCACTTCTTGAATCCACTGGGTTTGTTGATTTTTCTCTAGCTTTACCTTAAGCAGGGATGTTGTATTGGCCAATACAAGATATTTCATTTACCTAGTTGTTCAGGGCCTTTCCATGACCACTGTGCCTGCACTAAGGCTTTAGTTTGATTATCTGCAGTCTCCAGAGCAACAATGAGAGTGATATGTTCCCAACACATCTAAGAAACAAAAGTAAATAGATAACAAAAACCATGCGTTACTCCATATGGGACAAGAAAGTAAAAGGATTTGGGGAAGAAGAGGAGGCAGGAAGAAATACACATCCCCCCCAGAAACAAACAACAAACATAGCTCAAGAGTTTAGTTCTCAACTTCTATCTGTACTATTCTGTATTTGAACAAAAATATGATATTATAGCAATTTTTTGGGTCCATTTCCTTACCAAAATATTTCTCAACTTTTGTTAGATTGAGCAGAGTTGAATGGTTTGTCCTAAGTTTCCTCAAAGGAATTTTTAAAATATCTTGCTATTTGTAGATAATATTATATGTATGTTCATGCAGTAGAAGTATTAACGTATTTGCATTTATTTTTGTCCAGCATTAGTTTTCTAATAATAAATAAATATATATGAACTGAGTTTCTCAATTTCTGAGACACCTAACTATTCTGTTAGGATTTTAATTTTTACCTAAAAGATATGTTTATTTTTACTATTCTAATTATCTTTTCTCTATTGCTTGACAGAAATTGCAAATGCCTCCTTGTCCTGAATGTGAGGTGAAAAAAAATCCTGAAAAACAATTGACCAGCTTTGAAGGGAGAGCAATGAGAGAAGAAAAAATACTGTAAATACCAAGAAACTGTGTTAAAAACATCCATTTCCTATTGTGTTCATACTCTTTTTTGACCACAGGCTTGATGAACATACTAAGTTTTTAAAGCATGCAACTTTTTCATGGTTTTATGTAATTTTATAAAGTAACCTACATATTTTCCAAAAGATTCCAGGCCAGTTATGATCCTTAAGCAATAACCTAATTAAAATGGATATCCACAGTAGATAGTCATTCTCATCAGTAAATTGTCCATTATAAATTGGTCTGTTTGAACTCAAATGCAATATATAATTAATTTCTCTGTTCCCTTTGGGTATCTAGTATTTCTATGATCTGATTTTTTTAATCAACCAGAGGATTATAAAATATTGTAGATCCTCGGCATTCTTAGATTCTAAATTGCAACTCCATCATAAAGATTTTGGTCCACACTAGCCAGTTGGATCACTTTTCCAAGGTTGGACTCTCGGGTTTTTTTCACACTTTTCCAAGGTTGGAATCTGTGCTGATCTAAGTATATTGTTTATTTGAGGGTGTTTATTGCTATTCTTTTTATTTTGAACCACGTTTAAACATTGAGACAATTCTATGAGGGATTCAGTCAGTTAACAGTTGATTAAATATGTTTCATATTGAATATCTGAATGAATGGCTAAATTTCTGACAATTGATTAGGATTTTTTGCATTCTATATATAACATCCCTATGGTTGTCTGCTGGAATTATTCCAAGTTAGGAAACAAGTTGTTTGAAATGCCCAGCATTATTGTTAGTATGATATTGGGTGGTAGAATGTGGGATGGGAAAAGGGTTCCAAAATATAAATATGTAAGCTGATAATATACATTTTAAAAAGGGGGATTTGATGAAAGTAAAACAGCCATGTTGAACCAATGAACACAGATTTCTATATTTTGAAAACAAATGTGTATTAAAACAGATCAGTGGCTGTGATATTGTTTGAAGGTGGGGCTCTATGTAAGAATAGCACTGATCAAATAAATGTACTCCTAAATAATCTAAATGTAGTTTACAAGCAAAAGGAATTGACATTTGAATAATTATCTCATTGATAAGATCAATGTAACATCAAGATTACAGACTCAAATTAATGGGTTAAATGATTCAGTTAGGTTGTCTGCACAAAATGCATTCATTTGTACTGGTTAGACATATTTGCAAATGCATAATGCATATAAAACCATTGCTTTTATAGAAAGGATCTACCAACCCATAATTAATACATTTGGAACACTGTATCCTGGCAGGCTGTGGTAGAAGATAGTTAATAATAAAAATAATCATATAATAAAATGAAATCTGTAATCAATAGATGAACTTAAATTCTGAGAAATAATGGTACACCTTTGATCACAATGACATATTGAAATAATTATGGTAATTGGAGAAGTGGCAAACTATCATTAATAGTAAAAGTAATACTGTGATATATTCATGTAACAATGTACTTGCAGAGTAATTCAGTGTCATTTGTCATTTGTATTTTTTGGATTGCAGTCTACCTAAGAAAGAAAGAGAGTTAGTTTTATAGTTGATTCATAGAGTTTTCAGATGAAGTGACCAGAATAGAAGGAAAGATCAAGGCCTGAAGTCCCTGCTGACTCCTTTTCAGTTCTAGAACTCATTTCATCTTTATGAGATAGAATATTGCTAGTTTCCCAAGTGCTGTTTCTTATAATTTCTCCACTATATCCAGAAGCCCTAACCATCTCCAAAAGTTTCTGAAAGGGAAGCAGATAATTTACTTTTAATTTAGGTTCAGTTTCCCACCCCAGTCCCATGCCCCAACTTCCTTCCTAGAGTTTCTGGATCCTATAGAAAGTTAATCACCATTTCACTGTAGCATGGTATGTTTTGAGACATCTTTGAAACTAATAAAAAGAGAATCAGGCTGATATTTTCTGAAATTTTTATAGGGTAACATTGTAAGATGAGAATTTGGCTCAATACCAATAAAATCTGAAGAGCTTCATTTGTAAATTATTTTCCTATGCTCTAAATTCCTATTCTAATATGTGCCAATGTAATCAATTTGCTTCTCTGAATTACTGGCATGATCGAGTGGGCTTTGAATAAATATAATGTATATTTTTTTTCCTTGAATGATAGAGAGCATTATGCATTTTATAGAATTTACTGTGGTGTATTCACTGTGTGATTTGTTTCAAAACAAAAAGATTTTATAGCAGAAGTGCTTTATAAATAATTTTAAGAAATATTCTGGGAGTTCCTTTTAGTAGCTAAGCACAGAATTCTCTTTTTTTTATTTAGTATGTTCTGTGACTCTAATGAATGCATTTTCTTTCCTTTCCATCTTTTAATTGTTTTAAAATAGTATCAGAGAGGTTTAAAGTGCTTTACTTACATGTGTGGCTTTTGTCCATAAAAGAGATGCCATTCCTTATCATATCTTTATTAATGGCTATATAAATAGATGTTGTTTTTGAGGAGTTAACATTCATAGCCTAAGTACCCTCATATGGAAGAAAGTATTAACCTAAATGTTGAATATAGTTAGTATAGTTATATTATATACCTTTATGTAATGGAAGCAGTGAAAGATTACTTAAGTTTTGCTGAATATGAATTGATTCCTACTGAAAACCAAACATAATCTCCAGTGGAATAACTTGTTTCCACATAAGTAGAACTAACAAAAAAAATGATTTCTCTCTAGTTAATTAAAAATATTAAAGCTGTATGTTCAACCCAAGTTAGTAATTTGTTTTGGACTTTGTGTTTCCCTTTATGTACAATAACTATGTAAATTGAACCAGTGCCTAAAATCTGTAAGACCTAAATGAATACTGACTCTATCCATCCAGGGCCAACATGCTCAGAAGAAAAGTGAATAATTCAACAGCTCATCTAGATATGGTTTTCTGTGTGATCTCAAATCTCTGAATACTGAATATAGTAGATCACTAATTTTTTTTTCATTCTTTAAGCAGGTAGTTAGTTTTGCAGTGCTATTTACAGACACAATTCTGTTTCATAAAAATATACTGGATTACAAGTCTAAAACAGTTATATGCAATAGCAACATTTACTGTTTTAGATTTCAGTGTAGTATCTGGATTAAAACAATATTTGTGAATTTTGTTATAATGGAACCTTTTATTTTTATAGCTCAGGTACTGTAATTACCACTAATTGCAGCATAGGCTGATACAATTATTGACCCTGTAGAGTGAGCTGGCCGGACCTGGAGAGTAATGAAAACATATACTTGTTTACTTAGGGGACATTTTAGTCATATGTGCAGTCTTAAATATCCCCAACTACTTGTTCATCTGGATTATGTTACATAATATGAATGGTCAAGTGATGAAGAATAAAAGGTACTAAAAGATGGCCTATTTTTGCTCAATAAAGATTTGTTATTAAGACAATGTATATATTATCCTACATAAACTAATTGAAACACAACACATATTAACATTAAAAATAGTACTTGGTTCTGTGTGTCAAGAGCTAAGAACTTTGTGGAAATGTCATCCTAGAGGTTTCTTCAATCTCTCTTTTCCAATGTCACAGAAACCTTTTATTTTGAGTGTTTTGTGTGTTTTTTTATAGAGTTCCATGACGGCAGACATTTTTGTCTTTTTGTTTGTAAATGAGTCTCAGGTGCTTAGAACTAGCTGCCTCATAAAGGTGCTTAAATATTTCTTGGATGAATTCATTCAGAACCAGAAATAGCAAGGGAAGAAGTAAAGGAAGTCATGAAAAGCATATTCCAGTGTGATAGCAGAGACTCACAAGACAGTCTTTCAGGGAGAGAAAACAAATACCATCTTTAATTTTGTTTTGTTTCCTTTGCTTTTCTTCCCTGGAAGGCTGATCCGTGGGCCTGTGCCTGGGACTTTAAGCAGAGTAGATATGGCACTCCAGGGTGAATTTTGGAATGCTGCTCAATGTAGTAGACATAATTTACGTGGCACATGTGTGTATTTTGAAACCAGCTTTGACATTCACCTGGACTTAGACAGGTCACTTAATTGCTTTTAGTATTAGCTTCTAGCATCTTGGTTAGAGTGGTTGGACTTAATTTGGAGATTGTCCTCTTCATTCTACCAAACCCTAGTCCTTTAGCAGATATGACTCAAAGGCTGCTGAGGAAGTAAATGAACATCCAGGAGATGGGGTTCTGGACTCTGCAAACCATCACCTTCGACTAGAAAAATCTGTACTTTTATATAATGTCTTCGTGGGGCTTACACATTTTACATATACTTTTAGTGGAGAAAGGGCATCCAAGTCTAAAGTGATTAGAAAATCACTAAGATAATCTCTATGAACCTTCTTCCCATTTGTTCATTCAGGGTCCATTTAGTAAATAATTGAGATTCTAAAACGTGCCTGCCATTCTACTTTTTGTTGAGGATCCAATAGTAAGCGAAAGTACTAAATATGAATACTATTATTGTTCTTAATGTGTACTACCCACTGTTTTAGATTTAAAAACAAATTACTAAATATTCAAAGGATTATTTGAGGCTGATATTATAAGAATAATAAGTTATTCTTATTTCACAATGGAAAAATTGAGGTAGAAAGTATTAACTGAACTGCCCAAGGTCACGCAGCTGGTCAGAAGAGGAGGGACACAGACAGGGCAGTGAGTTGCTGGAATCCATGTGCTTCGCCACTTCACCACACTGCCTCCCCTGTGAAGGCCAGAGTCCTGCCTTCCTGGAGCTTACAGTTTATAGAGGCAGAGACAACCATTAATGGAGGATACAGATCAATGCATGACTGCCACAAAGAGAAACCAGGGTTCACTATACAGCATACCACATGGCAGGGTGCCAGTGGGAATGTACCTTGGCTGGGTGATGTCTTCACTGAGAAAATGATAAGAAACTAAGATTAATGAATATATAGTATTTTGCATGGGTGCCCAAAACTTCAAAAATAATTTTTTACAGTGTTCTCAGATACGAGCTAACAACATATGAAAGTAAACACTCGAATTCAAACTAATAGACAGTTGTGAATTAGTGTTCCAAAAACGAAAGCAACATATGGAAAAATTGCCAACACTTTCTCTTCCCTAAAAGGACATCTGAGTCTCTTAGGTATAATGACAATGAAATGTAAGTTTCCTCCATGGAAACCTTCCAAATTGGTTTCTTCTGTTTCTTTTCATAAAAATAGAAAGTATATTTTTCAGGATTATACTTGTGGTATTCTCTCTCTCTCAGAAAAGCCATAGATTTGATATCATAATGACTGACCAAAATGTCTGTGCAGTACTTCGATAGTGACATTTCAGCATTTTCCTCAGAAATAAAGTAGATGTGGTGTGTATATGTTCTGCTTTTCTCCCCTACTTAGTACCCCCACTCCTAAATTCCTCAGTCCCTTTGAGAGCACCGTTTCACTTCATGTCATGTAGACACAGTGGCATCTTGGGAGGGTCATGTAATGCAATAATTTGTTCGTAGAAAATCAGGCACTATCTGAGGCTCCTGGAAGAAATAATTGATCTTTGTACCTGATCTGCTGCTGAATGAGCAGACTTCCATGGGCAATAAATATCTTTACCACGGTCGAGAAGAGAGAGCAACCCGTACTGTTTCATGTCCTTTTTCTGACTCTGGCTTATGTTTACCACTTTTTTCAATACAAAAACTTCCCATTAAAATCAATCAGGAGACAGATGTTCAGCAGATGGTCCCAGCTCAAATTTAGAAGATGCAACAAAGTTGGGCAGAGAATGAAGCCCTCTGATAAGTTCCTGTTAAATTAGCAGCACATTCAAAGTGACAAGTCGGTGCTTTTTCCCTTGCAAATCTCCTTTTGGCCCCTTTAGATGTCTTCAACCTTGTTCCCCAGACTGAAAGATTGTTTGGGCAGGAAAACCCCAAAGCGGCTCCTTATGCCTTTCCTTGGAATAATGTGTTAATTATGTAAAGCTTGGTTTCCATTTGGCAGAGATTCCATTTCTTGAAATGGTTGTGTTTCCAACGTGAGTAAAATGTACTGACACTTTGTTTAGGAAAACCCTGAGAGTAACTTCACCAGGTGATTTTGACACAGTGGAAGAGGAGCAGTACAGTATGTGTAAGGGATAGGAACAATATGGGTAAGAGGAATAGATAGAACAGGTTATGAAGAGCACAATTTAAACCCACTCTTTTAATCCCTGAAATAGGTCCTCCATAAGTAGATGTGGCCTAAATAATATTGAATGTATTTATTAGAGGTGTTTCTGGTCATTTGTTATACAGTGAATACAGCTGATCCTTGAACAACATGGGGTTTAGGGGTCCGGTCCTCCCCACCCCTGTGCAGCTGATAATCTGTGAGTAGTTTGACTCCCCCCAAACTTAACTCTAATAGCCTACTTTTGACTGGAAGCTTTACCAATAACAGTCATTTAACACATATTTTGTATGTTATATGTATTATATACTGTATTCTTACAATAAAGTAAGCTAGAGAAAATAAAATGTTTTTTTTTCAAATTGTCGCAAATTTCCAAATGGTTTTTCAGTATATTTATTGAAAAAAAAATCCATGCATAAGTGGCCTCACACAGTTTAAATCCATATTCTGCAAAGGTCAACTATGTGTAGATAATTTAATGCATTAGAGCAATTAATGTTTGCAGATTTGAAAAGGTGTGAGAGAATAAACATTCTCTGAGTCAGCAAAACTGAGGACTTGTGAGGTGTGTTCAAAAAAAGTAAATTATCAAGATCATTATCGAGTTAATAAAACAAACTCCATTACCTTTGAAAAATAATACACCTCTCATTTTATCTTCCTGGTCATAAAATGAGCAGCCTATTTATGTGTTTTATGTATTTGTATTTTCAACTTAACATGATTAAAGAAATAAGAAGGTAGAGAAATATAAAACCTGGAAAAATACCCCCATTCTTCCCAAAGCAGAGACAAAGATTACATTTTTGAATGAAGACTTAGAGCAGATCTGTCTCTTCTGTGACATTGATCCCAGTGTCTGTCATTTCCCATTTCATTATCACTTTACATGGGGTAGGCATTTGAAGCTCTTTTGGTATGGGAGTTTACAAATAAATTTCAGATATTTCTAGGACACATATCATCTACTTATTGAAACCTAATAATTGCTTATCTTCTCCTACACTTGTATGTACATTGTATGCATTTGTGCATACTCCTGTTTGCAAATGCCGGATATAGACATCATTATAGTGGTTTCTATACACATTTATGCTTTCTGGCACTTTGAGCACTCTAATTTGTGGATACATAAATTTGTATATGAATACCTTCATATGTTTACTTTCTTCTCCATGTATATTCATGCCTGTATGCATGTGTTCATAGATGTAAGTTCAGCAAAGTATGCATTTATCAGTCAAATGCCTTTTTTTCTGTCCTGATTCCATTACTACTTACATGTTTCATGGTGGATTCTAAGAGCACAGTAGGCAACTGTGAATGTATAGCTACATAAATGTCCAGTGAAGTTGCAATGAACATGCTATTAATTTAGGATGTGCAAATGGAACCAACAAATTAGCATCTCAAATCAGCCATGATATAGATCATCCCCATCCCTCATATATATAGGGTTGGTTTATGTACTTCTTTACATCTGTTTGTTTACAGTTAGACCTAGATTAGTGAATTACATGTGGAGTTATTTGCTGGATATCCTAAAAAGGGAAAATCCTTTCTGAATGGTTTTGTATGCATGGAGATTCAAAGGAATTTTAACAATTCTGATAGTATTCAAAGTATATTTTATTTGTTGAAAATGAGGTAATTATACTCATAATTATACTATCCATTCTGGCTGTACTAGAGCAAATGTACACTGTTAGGGAAATAAGAATGAAATCATAAGATCAAGGGAAGAGAGGTTTTTCATTTTTCTACAGTGGTAATAAGAGAATGTCTTATGACAGGAATTTGCTGTAGAAGTTTCCAGGCATGGATTACTTTGAAGTTACTACACATTTGAAAACCAGTGTCTGCTTATGAGAAAATAATTTGGTTAGTTTTTGTCTTTCTTTAAAAATAAAGTTATGCATTGTTATTTTGTTCTTTATGTACTTCATTGAAATTTGGGTCAACTACAGTTACATGCATGGTTATAACTTGCAGAATGAAATACTAATTACTCCATGGTACAGTTGCCAAGGTTAATTGACTTTTACTTAAGATCTGGTATGCAGTCTATAATTTTATTTTCTCAGATAATATGAAGATAGATTTGTCAGACTCACACTGCACACTTTCTGGGAAGTACCACCTCACCATGTGACCTGGTAGGTAATTATCATTCTTTAATACATCATAGAATTGATGTCTCCTATTATTCCCTTATATGTGAATGAACAATGCAAACTTACTCATTCTCGTCTCTGGGTGCTTTGTTTAGGCCAAGGGGTAAGGCAGGCATGGTGATGGTGGTAGATATTGTTAAAAAAAAAACTTAGAAGCCTCTCTGAGTGTGGGCCTTAATTTTATGTCTTGAAATACACTACTTCCAGGTCAGCTCTTCCAAAAGTTGCTTCACTGCATACTTATCTAACCCTTTAGGAATAAACACATAACTACCCTACAAGGGTTACAAAATTATTATAAACAGAGAGTTCGGAGTCAGACTGCTTGCATTAAACTTCTTACTACCTGGGTAACCTCAAACAATTAGCTAACTTCTGTGTGTTTCAGTGTCTGCAGTGGTAAATTAGGATTAATAAGATGGCATGCCTCATAATAACAGCTAGTTCCTCTAAATAGTAAAGGAGATCACATAAATAGGACAAACAGTAAGCATTTAATAAATACGTCCTATTTCTATTTTAAAAGTAACTATATGTACATAAACACATCACAAAAACCCTATAGGAAGATTATTATGCATGTGGATTTGGACACATGTTCATTCTGTGTGTGTGTGTGTGTGTGTGTTTAACAGGAGGTGTGGTTTGACTCACTTCCAAAGAAATGCTTTTAATTTTGATTATCTGAAGAAAAACTCTGGGTTTGTCTAGATAATGCTATGTTGACCTCGTATTTCTTAAGGAGAATGAATCAAGATATGATTATCCTTTTGAAATTCTGAGAAATGGCATTAAGTGCTTCTCCATTTATTCATGCAAGAGAGTCATACAATTTTTCTCCTAAAAATAATTTCTATCTTCTGTTGAGAGTCAAAAACACTAATTATGGTACTCTGTTTATTTGTTTCCTAAGAATTTTATAAGAATGTACTTATTTCCTTTAGCTCTGGTCTAAATTATTTTCCAGATTGTTTTTTATTATTTATCTTCATAGGTAATGAATAAAGTCTGTGGGAAAAAAAAAGAAACTTACCTCAACTTTCAACCTTAATAATTTTAATAAGATGTCTCATAGGCTATAATCCAAGCAGATATGAGGCAGTTCTTTTCAAAAATTAAGTGAGTAGGTATATGAATAGAATATTTACATGCTCCAGTGACATTTTTATATAAAAAGAAGAAAAATATATGCATTCCATGCTCTTCTGCTTTTCACATGTTAAACTTGCATAAGCCTATGACTGGTTTTGCTGGGTCCTTTAAAAGACCAATGAAACATTCATCAAAACCAAGCCTCATTTCAGATTTTTATGGCAAAAATTATTCTACCCACATTCATTACTTTTTTGAAATTAGATTTTTATTCTCATATGGGAAATAGAAATATCAACTTTCCTAGTCTTTCTTCATCCCCACTTCAAAGCTTCAAAGCCAAGTGGACTTTTTTATACCATCCCTTTCCAATTCTCCATTGTATTAAAAGGGAGTATGTAGACAGACGCTTTCCTGATGTGTCCTGAAATTTCTTTTGAGGAAGTAAAGGTGATAAAGTCTCTGTGGACCTAAAAACCCCTTGAAAAGTTTGCAATTCTTATAGCCAACACACTAATTAAATGCAGAGTTTTTATGCTTTTGGACTACTATGTTTTCTAATGATTCTTTAAAAAAAAAGTTACATCATGACATTCTTCTCTTTAAAACTATCCAGTGGTTCCCAATATCACTGAAAATTCTATTTAAAAAAGTGTTATCCTCATCGTGGCCCATTAGAGCCTCCAGTGCCGGGCCTCCCTCTCTTGGCCTCATTTTCTGTCACTCTTTCTGAGGCTCACCTGGCTTCATTTATACTGGCCTCTTTGCTGTGCCTTGAACTTGTCGAGAAGCTCATGTCTCAGTATTTAGTACCTGCTGGTCTGGGATTTTTTTCCCTCCATTTATTCAGGTCACTTAGTTCTAGTCTGTACTACTCAAATTTTACTAAATTTACTCAATTTTCCCTCAAGTCCTTGATAGAGCTACTTCCTAAAAAATGAACACACACACACAAAGTTTGACTTTAAATCTAATACAGAAAAAGAATCGCCTATTAAATAGAACGATGAAAAAAATTTGAAAGAAGAATAGGTGAGTTTTAGCAAAAGATTTTTTTTGTAGTAAGTCATCTTATCAGATTATGACTGTGGTCAACCAAATACTTTAGGTGAGTTTCCCAAGTTACATGAAACCAGAAGTGGAAAGTTGATGTTGCCATACCTACCTAGCAATTTTAATGCACTTAATCTTAATATTAGCATTACACAAATAGATTCCTGGGCCTTACCAGACCTACTGAAACAAATTTGCTTGTCCTGATCTGAGAACTCTGAATTTTTATTTGTAACTCACGAGGAACTTATGCAAACTGAGATGTAAGCTACTGAAGTATGTATAACATGTTACTTATATAATTATCATTCTATAATTTCCAGATATGTCTCATTTTCCCATTGAGATCTACCTAGTTATATAAATTTGCATTCTAAGGTTTTTCCTTGCAGTACATTTACAATTTCTTTTTAACAGAAACTATGTCCCCCTGTCTTCCAAATACCGCAGCTTTTTAGCCCGTAATGAAACAAAGTTGCTTCCCTGGTCTACTTCTTGCACAGCAATAAGCATGCCAGATGATGTCACCAAATTGGCAAGGCAATAGCTTTCATTTTCCTGCTTGAATGTATTAAAATATTGAACATGGTCACTGATAGCTGATAATAATTTTCTAAAAGCAATTATCTAACTGGCTGCCACGTAGAATGACTGTAATGGTATCTACATAGTCATAGCCCATTTCAGAAGCTACTGGTTACATTATTTTTATGGAATTGTAAACTGTTTTGAACTGTGATTTTCATTTTCCCCTTTAGGCCAAGGGGTTTTTGTATTTGGTAATGGATTTTAGGTATTTCAGGGACCTCCCAGATGTCTTTTAGTCGAGGAATAAAAACTATAGCTGTAATCGAGAAAAGAGAGATTAGAGAGAAAAATTAATTACTGGAGCTAGGAGTTTGTCTCCATCATTGTCAGAAAAGTGGCTGTGGAGTTAACAAATTGGTCATTATTGATGATTGCAAGAGGGATTATGATGCGACAATTTTCAACATGTTTGCTGGTGGGTAGGTCATTAAAGAAACTGAATTTAGACCATTTCTTGAATATATTATGGTGTTGGCCTCAAGGCCTTCCATGCTTGAAAGAAGGTTAGGAATGGCAGTGGGTTTCAATTCAGTGAAGCTGCTTTTTTGTCTCCATCAAGAAGCAGCAAGAATTCCAAAATTTACTTCTTTTTTTTTTTCTAAGTGGCCTTTGAGTCAAGATACTAGCCTAAATCTTTAATAAAGATATGAGAACTAAGGAAATAAAATGCAAATAAGAACATTTCACTCTTTATTCTCAGCTTTTCCATCACTTAAAGTACAAGCTTCTCACCAAGACCACAAAGCCCTACAAGACCTGGCCTCTGGCTATTTCTAATTTGAGCACCTCGCCTGCCCATCACAGCTTCTCTCGTTGCTCCAGCAAAATGGCCGGCAACATACTTATAACACATACTATTAAAATCCCACTAGTATTACTAATCATAAGACCAATTATCTACACAGTTCTTATAATGTCCCAGTAATTATGTGAACCACATCACATATGTTTTATCCCAGTCTCCACCTCAACTAGTGAGATGTCATAGTAATTTCCTATTTTATACCTGAGGACACCAAAGCACAGAGACCCAGGCCATCTGAATTCAGAGTTGATGTTGTCAACCACTCTGCCTCTCTCCACAACAGACCACAACTCTCGTTGTTTCGACCCTCCAATGTTTGGATATCTCACTTAAAATAATATCCAGTGTAGAGCTTCTTTAAGCTCTGGCTTCTGCCTATTTCTTTCAACCTGTCCTCTCCCATCAAATGAGCTACAAAATATGCAGGGTCCAACAGAATGAAAATGTAGGACCATTGTTCAAAAAGTCATTAATGACTTTATGACAGTGACAGGAGAGCATCAGACTAAGTGGACAGCTCTTCTGACATGCAGGGCCCTTACCTGCAAAGGAGGCACACTTATGATAAAGGTTTGTGTCCCATCATTCCTTTGCTTTTACTCACTGAACTCCTGATATGCTGTCCTCCTTGCTACTTCTTGACTACTCCAAGCTGCATCTGCCTGGGACCATGACACTTGCAAATCTTTTTTGCTAGGAAGTCTCCTTACCTACAGTCTCAAAGACGTGGAACAACTCAAGTGTACCAATACAGGTATGGTGGCTGTTACAGAAGGAACAGAGGATGATAAAGGGGTTGAAAGAACATTTGAAGAAATAATGGTATTAAATTTTTCAAATTTGATGAAAAAAAACACCTAAGAAGTTCAATGAGCTCTGTCTAGTTTAAATTCAAAGAAATCCAGATCTAGACATTTCATAATCAAACTATGGAAAGCCAAAGATAAAGAGATACTATTGAAAGGAAAAAGAGGATAGTGACTCAATACATTCAAGAAATATTCAATAGCATTAAAAACTAGCTTTTCATCAAAACCATGATGATCAGAGGCTGCAGATGACATATTAGATGAATTGAAAGAAAACTTCTGTTAGCCAAGAATTTCATATCCAACAAAAGTGGATATAGAAGGATTAATAAAAATATTAACATATAAACAAAACTAAAAGACTCTTTGATAGGAGACCAGCCCTACAAGGAATACTACAAGAAGACATTTAGACTGAAAGGAAAGGACACTAGACAGTGACTCCATACGATGAAATCAAAAAAGCATCAGTAACACTAATCACATAGTAAATATAAAAGACAGTATATATTTTTTGTTTGTAACACTTTATTTTCTATTTTACTTAAAATATAACTGCATCGAGTAATAATAATTAGAAATCTGTGTTGATGGGAAATCAATGAATAAAGATGTAATGTATATGACAATAATACCATAAATGAGAGAGGAGGCAATGGAGTGATATAGGGGCAGTTTTTGTATATTATTGAACTTAATTTTGTATTAATCTAATGTAGATTATTATAAAATAAAGTATTAACTGCAATATCCAGATAAACCATTGAAAAAAATCTTAAAAATTAGTAAAAGAAAGGACAACTGAATTAAAATGGTACACTAGAAAATGTCTATTTAATATGAAAGATGGCACTAATGTAGGGAAAGAGAAACAGAAAAGACATAAGACATGTGGAAAACAAATAGCAAAATGACACATAAATCCTACTTTATAAGTAATGACCTTAAATGTAAATGGATTAAATGCCCTAAAAGGCAAGGATTCCAAACTAGATAAAATCTAAAAACCATGGTTTAATTGCATGCTGTCAGAGATGCACATTATGTTAAGACACTAATAGGTTAAAAGTAAATGATGGAAAATGTTATATAGGGCAAAAGACAAACATGAGAAATATGAAGCTGTTAAACTAATATCAGACAAACAGACTTTAAGCCAAGAATGTAACTACATATAAAGAATGGCATTTTGGAATGACATAAAAGGATTAATTCATCAGGGAAATACAATAGTTATGAACATATATGCACCTAATGTCAAAGCTCCAAAATGCATAGAGAAAACAACCATAGGACAAATCAAAACAACCATTGGACAAGTCAAAATCACAATGAAATACACCTCACACACATTAGGATGACAACTATAAAATTACCTAAAATTAATAAATTTTGACAAGGAGATGGAGAAATTGGAATCTTTTTACACTACGGGTAGGAATGCAAAATGTAGCTGCTGTGGAAAACAGTTTGGCGGTTCCTCAGAAAGTTAACAACTCATACGATCCAGCAATCCCAACTCTGGCTATACCCAAATGATGTGAAAGAAGGAGATATTTGTATACCCATGTTCATAGCAGAATTATTAACAATAGCTAAAAGTTGGAAGCAACCCAGATGTTCTTTGACAGATAAATGGATAAGTAAAATGTGGTGTATACATACGGTGAAATATTATTCAGCCTCATAAAAGAGGGAAATCTTGAAATGTTCCAACATGAGTGAACCTTGCAAACATTATGTTAAGTGCAGTGAACTAGATATAAAAGGACAAATATTATATGATTCAGTTTGTATAAGATGTATAGGATAGGCAAATTCATAGAGATATAAAGTTGAATAGAGGTTACCATGGTCTAGGTGGCAGGATGAATGAGGAGTTATTGTTTAACAGGCATAGAGTTCCAGTTTTGCAAGATGAAAAGAGTTCTGTAGATGGATGGTGGGGATGGGTGCACAACAATATGAAGGTATCACTGAACTGTTCACTAAAAAATGGTGAACATGGTAAATTTTATGTGTATTTTACCACAATGAAAATTCTGAAGGAAAAATGCAAAAGTAGATTTATATCATTAAAAAATAACCATTGGAGATTTTGATACCACATTTTCAGCAATTGATAGAATAAAGAGTGTATCAACAAGGAAATAGAAGACTTGAGCAACACTATAAAGCAGAAGGATTTAACAGTTATCTTCACTAGCCACAAGAAAATATATATTTGTCTTAAGTGCACATGAATCATTCTCCAGGATAGACCATATATTAAGCCATAAAATAAGATTAAATAATTTTAAAATGATTAGAATCATACAAAATAAGTTTGTTGACCATGAAAAAATGAAATTATAAATAGCAAGGAAATTTGGGAAACTCATAAACATGTGAAAATTAACAATACATTCCAAAGTAACCAGTAGGTAAAAGAAATAATAAAGAAAATTAGAAAGTATGTTTAAATATTAGAAAATTTAATATGAATTAAAGTGAAAAAAGGAACTTACCAAAACAAATGGGATCCTGCTAAAAGGGAATACTAACACTGCCAACTACTTTTTCTATTCAGTATCTATTCTTGTCTATGCTAACGAGAAACTTACACTGTAAACCAAGCCACAATACTCATGGCAGGATGATGTAAAATTCAGATATACTTCCAACTGAAATTTAAATTGTAAGGTGACTTACAACCAGTACTTTTCACTTAAGATAGTAGAAAGGCATTAAAAACAAATGCCCAGTTATAGTTGGAAAATGTAAAACTCTTTTTCTTTAGTGAAAGTTAGAAATTATATAGAGAAAATCAGCAAGGATAAAGAAAAAGTAGACCCACTTGTAGAATCTTCTTCTAAAAGCTAAGGTTTTACCTTAAGGAACTAAAAAAGAAAAGCAAAATAAACCCGATGAGGGAAGACAATGATAATAGCAGAAATCAGTAAAACAGAAAGAAGCAAAAACAAAATTAATGAAACAAAAAAGTCAGTTCATTATAAAGATAAAATAAGAATGATAAACATTTAGGAAAACTTATAAATAGAAAGGAGAGGAGACAAATTACTCATATGAATACTAAAAGAAGATTCCTACAGACCCTTAAGACAGTTAAAAGATAACATAGGAATACTACCAACAACTCTACAAACATAAATTTGACAACTTATAAAAATGGCTTTAAGCCTCAAAAAGTATAAAATAGCAAAGTTTACCAAAAGGAAAAAGATAACAGATATTCATATAGTAATTTTAAATGAATTCATATTTAATCCTTTGGATTAAAAATCAAACCCAGATGATATTACTGGCAAATATTATCTAACATTTAAAGATAAACACTAATTCTAAACAATTTCTTCTAGAAAATGAAAAAATAAAGTATTTCCCAAATCATTTTATGAGTTCAGCATAACTGACATTAAAACCAAAAACAGTACCAAAAAAAAAACCTACATACCAATATCCCTCATTATTTATAGCCACAAAACCATCAACAATATGTAAACAGCAACAAAAATCTAGCAACATATAAAAAGAATATACCATGATCAAGCGGAGTTCACCTGCCAAATGCAATGGTAGTTGAATGTGTGTTAACAAATCAATGTAATCTTGCATAGTAATAGTATTAAGAAGAAAAGAAAGCATATGATCCTATCAAATGATACAAAACATTTCACAAGTCTAGCATTCATTTATGATAAAATTTCTCAGCAACTAGGAATACAAATAAATTATCCTCTGTAGATATAAGTCATCTACAGAATTCCTACAGTTAACAGTATACTTCATGGTTAAAGAGTGAATGCTTTAGTCCTAAAATCAGGAGCAGGGAAAAATGTGTACTTCACCGTTGCCATTAAACATTGTATGGGAAGTGTGCGTTAATGAAATAAGACAAGAAAAAGAAATAAAAGTTAAACGTATTGGAAGTGAAGAAATAATATCTACCCTATTCACAGATAATATGATTTTCTATATAGACAGTTCCAACCAAACACAACACACACGCTCCTAAAATTAGTGTGTGTTAAGGAACAGTATAAATACATGTCAATATACAAAACATTCCATTGTATTTCTGTATACTAGCAACTTAAATGGAAACATAATTTTAAAAATAACTTAAATTTTTAGTTAAAAGGTCTGAAAAAAATAAAATCTAAGAAAATCTGTAAGGTCTGTATGAGGAAAAATATGAATACTAATGAAAGGAATTAAACAGCATCTATGAAAATGGAGAAACATCTTGCCCTCAATTGGAAGTCTCAACATAATCAAGATGTAAATTCTCCCCCAATTGAGCTATAAATCAATAATCTTTTTAACTGTAATTGCAATTTGTAGATAAATGAGATTCTGTTCACAAACAGTAGCCAGAAATTCCATTTCCTTCAAAATGTGCAGGGATATAAAACATATCTGTCCATATTCATGACAGTTTCATTCCAGAGATCACCAGTTCTTACAAAAATGCTGTAACCTGATAAAAGTTTCTCTTTGTTAGACAAGTATAAATTTATACAGGCTTACATTCTGAGACTCAATTCAAAGTTTCTTTGAATCCTAAGCAAAGTTTTTTTGTTTCAACTTCCTTTTAGCTCTCTATGCACCCAACAGAAATTATCTATCTTACCTTCTGTATTTTTTTAAATACCCATGAATTTCCTTTATGTTAATTGCCAAGAGTAACCTATTTGTAAGAATCTTAAAAGTATATATGAAAGTGAGTCACTGTATTAACAGTTGATAAGAATGATCATTTATTGAACATACTTTTATAATTTCACTCAGAAGTCAGAGTCAATGTCACATTATGTGACCCCTAAAAGCAAGTGTGTGTGTATATATATATATATATATATATATATATATATATATATAACATATATATACAACATACATATGTATAGTACAGAAACTCTCATGTGCCAATTGTACACATTATAATTATGTTGCATTACTTATATCATTGTACATTTTTTATCTTATATTGCAATTTTCTTACATTTTATCAAAACATTTGACATGCAAAAAGGATAACTCACTCATCCAATGGTATAATACCGTAAAATGACAGTACTGTGACCTGAATATCTTATTCCAATTTTCATGTTAGTTTAATGTGACTCAAAATTTCATAACTATAGAAGCATTGCTGACTGCTTCTCTAAGTTATGTACATAATACAACTTTACATCTAAAGGAAAATTTATTTAAATACAGGCTTTAATTCTACTTGTGAAGTGATTTAAATATTTAATGAGGAATTTTGTGGGTAATGAATTTTGCTATATTATGATTGAGGGTCATGTGAGAATGAGTCTTTAATCATGATAATTCCCCAAAGGGAGTGTCCAGTTGCCTGAAACTGAAGTGGAATGTTGCATATGTCATTCCAGCTGTAGCCAATAAAGAGATAGGTAATTATTTAAAACTATTTTAAAATCTGTTTTTAAACTATTTGCAAATAACAGTCACTTATTTAGGAATACTTTTTGTGAAACCCATTCTTTTGAAAAATAGCATCTGAGAAAATTATATATGTATAGCATCATATTATTTATTTTTAAATGGAAGTTGTAAAAATGAATATTAGGTTAAAAAGACATTAAAAGACATTTTTTCTGAAGAGTAATTTCAGACTGTATTTGATAAGCTATTCAAGAGCAACCTGATGGTTGAATCACTGTCAATGCTGGATTGAAAACTTAAAGCAAAGAAGGTGCATTCAGACAGAATCATAGCAATGATTTACATCTATAAAGTGAACTGCATTTATTGATTTATTGTCTTGATTCAAGGCAGGTAAGCTATCTTATATCACATATACTTCCTAATTTACTGATAGAATCACTCAGAAATAAGTGCAGATAAATTATCAGGCCAGTGATAAATGAAAGGACATCCTGCAAAGATAGTGCCTCCTATCCAAATACGTTGGGTACCCAGAGGAACAAGGATTATAGGCAGCTCTCTCATGACTCGTATATAGAAGGTAAGGACCAGCCAGGCACTGCATGGCATGGAAACCCTGGGAGAGAATCCATGAGGACACCATCTTTCCACACAAGCAAAGTAGACAAAGAGTTTCTATGCCCTGTCAGTAAGCAGAGGGAAAAGGAGGACATAACTCGGGAGCTAACTTGCTAAAGATTCAATACAGTAATGATAATGATGAATAAATCATCTTAAATGATTTCTAGGCACTGAGTAAGGTACAATAAAAACACTCCATGAAAAGGATTAATTTATTTTCCATAACTTATATATAAGGGAAATGGGGATACTGTGTTCCTGAAAACATTGAACTTCACCTGAGGCCTCTGTTCCTGGAAAACAATGATGGATAAGAAATCTCTCACCACATTGCATTCTGGAATATGACTTGCACAGAGAACTAGCCTTTCCTAAATGACTTAGTCAAGACTATCTATTGCAACCACCTGTGTATGTCTTAGGAGCTGCCCAGGTGAAATCTGAAGCCAGACCCTGCACAGAGGGCAAGGAGAGACCAAAGAAGGAGGCAGACCACTTCAGACTGGTCAGTGGCAGGTGCAATAAGTAAGGGAACTTACACAGGAGGCTTGTCTTGGGCAGCTACAAGATGAGTAAATCTCCACACCTGCTTGCCAGAATCTTGACAGTTTAGAGGCCTTAATTGGTTTCAGTCACGTATACCATCTAGATGGTCTCAACAACACATTACTGTCTCCAGACTACATCCCTGGGGCACCTGGAGGACCCATCCCAAGGACAGGTGAGGAGGTGAGGAGCTTCTATCGCCTGCAGCCAGCTCACAGGGCAACCTGGGGTCACATCCTCTCAGTGACCTCTTCCAACAATAGCTGCCCACGCTTCCTCATGATTTTGACGAGATTCAAGGATAACTCCACGGTGTCCCTGTGCAGAGGTAAGATACAGGCCTCTCAGTTTCTGCCTGACTCTGTTGGTAAGGCCAAAGGTGGACCGACCCTCTATCTTCATGTTCTTTGTCTTAAGAAAGATTAACACAATTGTTTAACCCTCTGTAACCAGTTAGACACATGATAAACATTTTCTCTTCAGATGACTGGAACTGAGGCTTCCCTTATACATCATTCCACCTGTAACCACATGTATATTCCTCCCTATAAAAGTATGAGGCAAAACCATCCCACCAAGACATTCTAATCTTCGGATTTGGGGCTTCACCTTAATGCAACAATCTATTGATTCCCTTTCTTGTTTGTTTTTGTCTTTGAGGTACTTAGTTGTCCTTTCCTTTTGATCTGAATTGCAACTTTACCTGCAATTTTACAATAGTATCACATTGATTCTTAAAGTTACTTGTTTTAAAGTTACAGAAACTTTGCCTCGAAACATTGTGCAACTGTGGGAAGATATTTCTCATTCCCAATAATTGTAGAGATTTTTTTTCTGAGATGTGCCTGAGAGGGTTCCCTAACCCTATATGTGTAAGTGGTTCATTTCTACCAAAAAAAGGCTATTAACTCCAAAGCCAACTGATTCATGAAGAAGGACACCACCTCTTAATCTTCAGACTTTGAATGATTGCTGAGTTGTCACCCAAATTAAGTTCGAGAACACTGAAGGACATTTTAGTCATGTGGTTGCTTGTCAAAAGTTGTATTACCTATAAGTTACTGTTTAGGAATGATTATAGCCTGTAGTTTTGGCTAATTGGCTTGAATAAATTTAGATATTATGCTTATCAATATAAATAATGTGAATTTTAATAGTATTGGTTTTGTTCTATATGAAGAAGTTAGTATGAAATAGGGAAGACAGAAGTGCAGCTTAGACTGTGAACTAGAACAGAGTACATCTTACATGCCGTGGAGGTGGGACAGGCACATGCCCTGTGTGATTTACTTGAGATTGACCACATGGAATTGTTGTTAACTAGGTAAAATGAACGTAAATCTGGGGTAGAAGTGTGGATGTGGGTGGTATACAAGTGTTGCTCTTTTAAGTAGCATGCTCATGGAAGCCTGGATGAGAAAGTGGTACTTGAGTGAAGATCTGAGGGGAGAGTAAGTAAGTCATGAATATATTTCTAGAAAGATTGTCCCTGGCCCTCGAGGTGGTGTTGGGACTGATACATTTGAGGAAAAGCAGGGTCTGGGTTAGTGCAAGCAGTGAGCTGGAGCGTGGTTCGTCAGAGCCTATGAGGAATGCAGTAATGAAAGGCTATGCAGCCCTTGATTATGATTTTGCCCTTTACTATGAAGTGGAAAAAACCATTAGGTATTTTCAAGCAAAGAATTGCAAAGAACTATATTTAAAAGATAATTACTTGGTCTGTTGAGAATAGAGTATAGGGAAGTAAGGGCTGAAGTAAAAAGCCTGTGGAGACGGTTGTAATAATCCAGGCGGTCGATTATGCTGAATCATTGAGGGCAGTAGTCACACCTTGAACAAATTTTGTTGTTCATTTAAATGGGTGCTTCTCTTTCTGCCAAAGAATCAATATTTGATGTGAAACTATCAGATAAGAATGTATATTTTTTAAATTTTGTGAATGGTTTTAAATACTCAAAAACATGTATATCCAAAAAAAAGATTACCTTTCAAAGTACTAAAGTACTACATTTTGTAAGGCATAAAGTGTATTTCCTCAAAACAATTCTGAATTTCCTCTTGACATTTGATTTTACACTCAAGAAACAATATGTTTGTAAGAAAATGGTATGTTAAAGAAGAAAAAGAATCCTAAAAACCATCTAGTTCCATAATGTATTTGACATCAGGGCACTTGTAGGTCACAGACATTCAATGTAAAATGATTTGTGCAGACAGGGAAAGGTACTAATTCCTGTGAATGGGAGTTTCTGGGAGTAGGGTGGGATACACTTGGCCTCAGAGATTTCTGAACGCAAAACTTCAAAGAGATTCTCGGTTATTCTTTTATTCTCCTTGTCACTCCACAGTTTTTCCCTCACTGTTGGTTTCATTTTCTGGCAGAATCTCCCAGAGTTGTGGCAAAAGTGTCTACCAGCTATAAGCTACCTTCCTATTTCCTTCATAAGTTCAGCAGAAAAGTGTTTCACTTTCTCAAAAGATCTAGCAAAAGACCCAGGATTGATTCTGGTTGATCTAGCTTGAGTTAGAGAGGGACAATAAAAAAAATACAAACCGAAGTGTGGCGAGAGAGATGGAATTCAGATGGCCTGTTCCAGATCACCCTCAGAGCTCTGTGGGGCTCCAGGCAGGCTCTGGCTCTTTACATCACAAAAATGGTTTTCTCTAGACTTGAAAATCATATAAAAATCCTCTGTTTAAGAAGAGCAGTAGTTCATGTTTAGTATTTTTTTAAGCAACTGATAGTCATCCAGGCACACGTATATTAAATAGATTTATGACCAATTTGAGTAAAATATAGGATGGGAAAAACTTATGGTAAGTTCATGTATATGACATCTTCTTTCTTTCCTTTTTTTTTCCTTAAAGGCCAATTTGGAAAGTAATTTCAAAAGATTAACTAAACTGAACTAAACTGATTTTATGACTATAATTTTTGGTATATTTGCTTAATATATGTAATGATTTTTAGTATATTCACAGATATGTGCAACCATTACCACAGCCAATTTTAGGACATTTTTGTCACTTTAAAAGACTTGTATTCTTTAGCTATCACCATGTTGTCCTCCATCCTGACTCCAGCCTGAAACACACACATACCTACTTTATGCCTCTGTAGGGCCTACTCATGTAAGTGAAATCATATAATATGTGGTCTTTTTGACTGGCTTTCCTTCACTTGGTATAAAATTTTCAAGGTTCACCCATCTTGTAAAATATTTCTGTATTTCTTCCTTTTTATGAATAAATAATATTCTATTATATGGCTATATTACATTTTGTTCATCCATTCATCAAAGGGCATTTTGTTTGTTTCCACCTTTTGGATCTTATGTGTAAAGTTGCTATCAACATTCATATCCCACTTTTTGTGAGGTCCTACGTTTTTCTCTTAGATATTTACCTAGGAGTAGAACTGCTGTCAGATGATACTAGGTGTTTGAGGAGCTGCCAGACTATTCTCCCAAGGGGCCACATTGTTTTATGTTACCACCAGAGTGTATAAGTGTTCCCATGTTTCCACATCCTTGCCAAACATTGATAATATGTGGCTTTTCCACTGTAACCATCCTAAAGGTGTGAAATGGCGTCTCACTGGTTTTGATTTGCACTTAACACAATGACTAATAATGGTAAGCATCTTTTTCTATGTTTGTTGGCAATCTTTGTTTTCTTTCACGAAATGTCTATTCAGATCCACTTTAAAAAATGGAATTATATGTATTGTTATTACTGAATTTTAACAGTTCCTTATATAGTCTAGATATAAGTCCCTTGTAAGATACATAATTTGTAATATTTTCACCCATTCTCCAGAGCCTTTTTAATATTTTGATATTGTCCTTTGAAGCACGTTTTTGACTTACATTTGATATTTATATAGCCACTAAAGCTTTCCTATGAGTATTATTTGCATTGTGTATCTTTTTCCATCCTTTTACTTTTCACTTTTCTTTGAATTTATATTTTAAGTACCTCTCTTTAGACAACATATACTTTCATTTATATTTTTATCGTTTGTAAATAAGATGTGTTTATACTACTTAGAGTGAATATAAATGCTGATATAGTTTTGTTTAAATCTTAGTTTTCTATTCTCCCATTTATTCTTTGTTCCATTTTTCCTGTTTCATTCCTTATTTTGAGTTAATTATCTAAAGATTTTAACTTCCATTTTAAATCCAGTTAGTTTATTAGCTATATTTTTGTGCTATATTTTAAACTGTTGCTCTAAGATTTAAAAGACGTCTTTATAACATCAGAATTTTCTTTCAAATATCATACTATTTTATGTATATTGTAGGACACTAATGACAATGTAATTAATCCCACTTGTCTCTTCCATCATTGGAGCTATATTTATCTTTTAAATTCTACATGACATAAACCCCATAATGTATTTATATGAATTTTAATTTGAACTGTATCTTGAAGATGTTTTAAAGGAAGATGATGAAATACTGTATTTATATTTTTCTTGCATTTTGCCATACCTAGTACTCTTAATTCCTTTACATACACCAAAATTTCCAGCTAGGTCATTTTCTTCAGTCTAAGGTGTTTCCTTTAATATGTTTCAATGTACAAGTCTTCTAAGAGACACATTCTCTAGGTAGTTTTTGGTTTGCAATGTGTCTTTATTTCAGGTTCATTTAAGAATACTGTTTTCATTAGATAAAGAATTCAACATTGACAGATTTTGTTTTCATTTTAGCAAATTAAATATATGTTATTTTCTTTGTCTTGAACTCTTTCTGATAAGTAAGCAGAAATTCTTACATTTCTTCCTCCACAAATAATTTGTCTCTTTTCTCTGGCTGATCATACTCTTTTCTTTTTATGACTGGATTTCATCAATTTGAATATGAACTGCCGTGGTATGTTTTCCTTGTGCTTATCCTGTTTCACTTTTATTGAAAATTTTTGGACTCACAGATTTAGAATTTGAATAATAGTTGAAAAAAGAAATGAACATTATTTCTTTAAATATCTTTGCCCCCAACCTTCACTCTTTTCCTTCTCTGACTCCAGGTACATGTATATTAGATGTCTTGATATTCTCTCACAAATGTTTTATTTCATTTCTTTTTTCAAATTTACTATTTGGGTCTATAGGGTCCTATCCATTGGTAAGCCAATCTGATGCTGGGGTTCTTATTTATGGAGGAGAAGAATGAACTTTGCAAACAAAGTAGGCGATCAGTGAGAGGCTTTTATTTAGAGATAAAGTAAGAGGAAAGAGCTCCTGGGGACAAGAGAGTCCGGGGTGATATGTTGTCTAGGGGATTTATAGGCTGTTGAGAGACAAAGGGGTAGGGATGCAGACCTGCCAGATGGTCCCAAAATGTTTATTTTTGAAGAGATACTAAGTTTCTTATTAGTGGATTATTTTGCAAAGTTAGCTTAACATAAATTTACTGCTCTGATTCTTTCCCAGGATAGCTGCTTTTTCATCTGGGAGCATATCCATTAAGACTGCCTGCCTTGTTTCCAAGGCTGAGTTATTGTTTTTTTGATTAAAATGCAATCATAACTTTAAGATAGTATTTTTCCTAAATAAGCTGGGCCTTTGAGTAAGCTAAAGTAAACCTTACCATTGTATGTTCTAACTGACACAGTGAAAACATAGGCTATGTTGAGATACTTTTCTTTATCAGGGAAGTATTCAAATTTCTAGGCCAACTTGCTCCTGGCTTTTTAGTTTTATCTAATTTATTGAAGAAGGCTTATATTACTAGTTTGATATTTTACTTTAGAGAATTAATGTGACTCTGGCTTTGCTTAATTGTTTAACATGGAGTTTTGGTAGGGGTCTTTTCATGGAGGCCCTCACCCTACTCTGTCTAAGCCCACACAGTCCCTGTCTCAAATCCAGTGATTTCAAAAAGATGTATTTTTTCATCACTTCTATCTCCTTCATTTTTATATCTTCCTTTTCTTTCTATTTTATGTTCATTTATTTCTTTACATTATTGAGAATCTTTACATAAATCTTTTTGTGGGATAGCTGAACTCTAATTAAGGTGTGACCATTCTGGAGTTTGAAACACTACTTCAGTAAGTCAAAATGTGAACATCTCCTAGACGTGTGTGAATTCTAAGACTTGGTCATTTTATAGAATCCCAATAGTTGTTATTTGACTGGCCTTGTATGTTAGTCTACAAATGTATAGTTTATTATGAAGATGTAAGGGAGGAAAAATAATTTGCCTCTACTTTCTGATTTCTTGACTGGAGCCCTTTTAAAAAAAAGACTAACAAAAGAGAACCAAATACAAGTTTTTCACAGTATACCTCATGTATACAAGAGAGATACCTAGGGAAAAATAAATAACTCTCAGAGGTGGCTTAGAATTTGGGTTTAAATACCATCTTCAGCTAAGATAATAGAAAGACAAAGGTGTGGAGCAGGCCATGGGAAGGTCATCGGAAGGTGTGCAGGGAAAACATGGTAAACAGGAATAGTTTGTTATGCAGACATCAGTCTGTGCTCTCTCCACTGAAAGGGTGTGAAGTTGTCTCTGGAGATTAGCATTTATCCTTCCTGGTAGAGAGGAGAAGAAGAACACTTGTTAATTTATATCCTGCTTTCTAGGCAAATAGGAGGAAAGAAGGGAACTTTTCTTACATTTGCTTCTTCTGTAATGTCTTCAGCTCAAAACAATTCTCAATCCTGAGTGTTATGTTTTAGAGTGATATGTTCTTTTACCCTTCACAGCCAAAATTTAAGGGGACATCTGTGGAGATTTCTGGAACTGTTTCTCTGCATAGCTTTCCCCTCGCTGGTATTTTTCTCCATCCATCCTAGCTCCCCTGACCTCTGAATGAGTCTCCTTATTTCAGTGAGCCTCTGTGCTCTACTTGGCCTTCACCCACCTCCCCTTGAACCATAAAATGCCCCCATTTGGAAAGACAGGACAGTAATAGAGGCCATCTCATTTATTTAGCTCAGAGATTTCTGGCAGAACTGTTAATCCAGTGTCTAAAAGTGGACATTTCATATATTTTGTCCGATTATTTCAACTGTTTGTAATGGGAGCCCGGGACCTCTATTTCCTTTCAACTAGCTTCTCAAAAATCCTGTGCTCTGGGCATTGTTAGTTTACACTGTAGAGACTTTGAAATTGTTTCCTTTCTTAGAAAAGGGTTGGTTTTGCTAGTGTGCAGTTCATTTACTGATTGATCCCCTTAACTGTGTATCCTTATTCTGTTAGGGAATAATTCTGAAAACCTAGAATGTTCCCCAACTCCCTCAATTTGCAATGGATTCAACTTCCAAATTTTCTTTCCCCTTGGATATTTTCAGGGCTTTGTTTTATTGTCCAATTTCTTAAAAACATTTTCTTATATTTTTAATACAGTTTTATGGGTACTTATGATAGAAGTACTTATGATTCAACTTCCAAATTCCCTTACCCCTTGGATCTTTTCAGGGCTTTGTTTTAATGTTTCTTAAAAACATTGTCTTATATTTTTAATACAGTTTTGTGGGTACTTATGATGGAAGGGCTATCCCAAAACCAACCATCCCATTATAGATGGGAACAGAAATCAAGCTGCAGGATTGTGTGGTGGCTTGTTTTGCTTCATTATTTTAGCAAGAGTTGACTAATAGAGTGCCCTTCCTATTCACTACCACAGTGCAGCATACTTTGTATATCAGATCTCACAAATGAAACCATATAACAATGGCTTTGGTTATGTTTTGATCCCCTACTAGATTGTATACTTTAAGAGAGTAGTGATAGTGTTTAAATTTCTTTCTATTACAACTTTAGCACTTAGCACATTTTGGGGCACAAAAATAGATGCTTAAGAATATGTATTGGTATTGATTGACATATTAAAAGGTTTCAGTCAGTTTATGCAGAGAATAGCAGCTGGAATTTTACAAATGCATCTTGTCTTATAGCATAGGATACTTTAAATACAAGAGTATTAAGAAAGTCAATGCTGAGAATTAACCTCACTGTTCTCCTCTATGAATAAAAAGATTTTACCTCTCTAAGGCTTAGCACCTTTCTCATTTCCATAAATCAAAAATAGTATAGTTAAAATTAGCCATCTTTAATTTAAAGCCTCTCTTTAATACCGGTTATTTAAAATATGTAAAATGAGTTCTGACCCAAGCTTAAATACCCACTGAATGAAGAAGTATGGATGAGGGCACATGACAATGTTTGAAAAGCATTATTATAAAGCATCTTTATAACTAGAAATATTATTATTTTGTGTGATATGACCACCTCAAGTTTCTGATGCCCACTTGGGAAAATTAGTTAAGTACTCAGGTTGTTTCTTACCTATGTAATCAAGCAGTTGGATGGGATGACATGGAAGATCACTTTCAGCTCTGATGTGCTGTGACTGTAAAAACACCCTAAGTTGTTATTAGTAGCAAGTACTTTGTCCTCTGGCAAAATCCTTCTTGTTCATTAGAAAATATATTAAAGTTGTACCTCTTAAACTTTGCCTAAGCATTTTTTCCTTATCAAGATCATATTTAGCCCCCCTTTAGAGGAGGAATAATTTTCTAGTTCAATGCTTTTGCTAGTATTTTTTAAAAATTAATTGTATTACTCCTTAAGAGATCACTGTGGGTGCAAGCTAGCTCATCCTATAAAAAATTGCATAATCTCAATTGTTCTTAAAGAA